>QFEI01001343.1:0-18295 GCA_003316145.1 Neoboletus magnificus | reverse complement strand
AGCGAGGGCAAAGACGTCCGGGACAGAAAAGGGGAAGATAGGAACTCGCGCCAAGAAGGCAAAGTAACTCTCCTAGCTTGATCCTTATGCTCTTCTGTTCCACTGGACCACTTGTATTACGTCCCACTTCCAGCCATTGGTATTCTTTGTGTGTACTCGTACTGTTCTTATACATATCTCAGAGTGTCAATCCCCAAACTCCTTCGTGCTTGAACGATAGCGACCAGCTCCTTGATGCATTCCTCCAGGATGACCACATTGTCCAGCAAATGGGACAAAGTAATGTGGGTGAGTGAATGTTGGTCTTTGTGGTCATCCAACCCCTCGACATTGTTGATGTTCATTCCTCCCCACCGGCTCCCGGCCGAGAACACGTCTTCCTCGTCAGATCTCCAGCTGGATGTTTGGGACGATGCCCACAAACTTGATGACTCAGAGGGCAGCGGCGCGACGAATGGCTCAACAACGATGTCTCGAGTCTGCTGATAATGGGGGGCAAAGGGTCTCGAGGCAGTAACCTTGCTACCATCCCGAGATGGTGTCTGAGGTTCTGAGGGTACTTGTGCCTTCGCCTTGTTCTTCCTCGGAGTGAGAAACGAAACTAGCGACGAAGACGTCTTTGGCTTAGACTTTGGGCGTAGGTCCGGGGGGTTCGAGAGTGACACCGGGTGAGACGTTGCACCCACAAGCCCTGAGTCCACCGCAGGCTCGAGAACGAGTGTCAACGCATCCGTCAGGTTCTCCGAAAACAACAAGCCTTGTCGACGTTCAAGAAGGTACTTGTCAAAGTTGTCCACAACCTGACGATATCGCTCAAGTTGGCCAACGAGGCCCTGAAAGATCGTGTGCACAATCGGGCGTGAGTTCTCGTCTAGCCGAGTTGCGGGAAGAATGTTCGTCTCCGTGGCGAGCCTTTCATCTACCTCAAAATCGATGGAGCGGTCGTCCTGTATGTCTTCCGGTCGAACATCATCCGACATTGGTCTGGGTTGCGGAGTGTCGCTCACATTGCACGTAAGCCACCCTACAATAGACCTGTTGGGACAAAGTGCCAACTCTGCCAATACCCCCGTCAATGAAATGTTCATCCCGGGCGAGTTAGAAAAGAATTTGCACAGTGAATCCAGAATATGAGAAAGGATCGGATCTTTGACATTCAATCGGTGTCTCTGTTTCGACCGGGATTCGAGGTCTTCGTCGGCACTTATGTAGAAGCAGGAATGACTTTGGATGGAGGTAAGAGCGTCGCGCAAGTAGTGGTCGTACCCTGTACTAAAAGCGTCTTCGTTGTGCGATGGATCGATGCGTGATACAAGAGTGAGGTAAAGACCCATCTCGCGTTCGTGGGTAGAATACGTCGTTTCCGGCTGTGGATATATTGGAAGGGGTGGCGGAGAGGTAGCTGAGGATCCAGGCTCAATTTCCGCGCCGGGATAAACGAATTCTTCCCCGTCGCTGTCTTCTCCCGGTATCCTTGGGGGCACAAAAGGCATGACCATGGCTGGCTCTGGATAGCTCGTTGCACTCGTGGAAGGAATGACCATAATGAGGCGATCCACACAAACATGACACCGCTGTGTAAGCATTGTCTGGACAAGCTGGAGAGCTGCCGTTACAGTGGCCTGGTTCTGCGAGCGGAGATTGGAAAGGATAAGATCCTTCAGGGTGAAACGAGCCACGGTGGTGAAGTATTCCGATTGCCGTCTCGACTCCGGGGCTTCCATTTCCAGCAGCAACATTGCGCTACTCTTGCGGCGTTGTAACTTCGTTGCATTGTCTACAACACTGCTGGAGCGAGACTGGGGTGGTACATTGCCACTGAGGTTGAGCGTCCCGTGGAGTCGATGACGTGGTGTGCCAATGTCATCACTATCTTCGCTCATAAGAAAGTCGACAAGAAGGTCCGAGAGCTGCCCGTTTTCAAGGGTTCGTATCATGATATCAATATAGGACATGACAGCGACAGCGCTGCCATCTAGATCTGAGCACTCGAGGATAGAAGGGTATAGCACATTTTCTAGGAATATTCTGCGCACAGCGTCAAGGATGGACTGCACGATGGAAACGCCAACAGGACCTGGCGCATCGAGCCTAGTGTCTGCGGAATCGCGAATTCTATTTCGCCGAATGATGTCCTGTAGGAACTCGAGAAGTTTGAGGTAGTGATCTAGGCGTGCTTTGAAGTCGGAATTAGTTGACTCTTCAAGCCCGATTGCACGGTTTTTTTCTTCCTGAACCTCTGCTTCTTCCTTTTCCTTCCCGGTCACTAGTCCGGTGCTGCCGAGGACCATGCCAGCTGGACTGGTGTCTTGGGTGATCGGAGAACGAACCTCGAGTTTGGAGGGTAGAAGAGAGTAGACAGCGCCCAAGCCCGCACCCAGAACATCGGAGAAATCACCATCCACGATGTACTCAGCAAGAGCGAGCGCAGCATCTGAGACCGGATCTCCAACCATTTGGTCAGATCCTGCTTTCCCTCGTCCATGGGCGGGACTTCCTGGGGACATGGCCACATCCATCAAGAAAAGAAGTCCAGCGCGGGCGAAGTCACCAATCTGGCCTTCTCGATGCACAAAACGGAGAAGATAATTGAATAGTAGGAACTCGTACTCTGGTTTCCGTGCGGTAGACGTTATGGTCGCTTGGGACGGGGCCGGGGAAGGGACGCGTCTTGAACCATCGTCAGGTTTCGCTGAGTCACCGTCGTCTTCCTCATCTTCCTCATCTTCGTCCTCTTCCTCCACGGCAAACAGAGGCTCTGAACGGTACCAATGTTTATCATGAAAGAATATCATGAGGAGTTCTCGATAAGTACGGATACGACTGCACAATATGCAGAGCAAATTGACCACTGTGTAAAAGTGTGAACTACGATCCCCGCTCATGCACGCACGACTCACAATCCAGCTCGTATTCGGAGGGCTGACACCGCACAGCGTTCTTGGCAGCACCCATGACTCTATTACGACCGTCCAACTGTTCTTGTAGGTCATCCCCGACACAATTGCGGAGGAGCCTGAGCACAGCTTTGTGGACGGCCGAGTGGACTAGAAATTGTTCGTCCATGAGGACGACCATGTTCTGTACAGCGCGAAGAACCTCTGCCTGTATTCCCGAGGGGCGATCGGGTTCACTAAGACGAACGAGCGTTCCCAACACATCTACACGCGAATATTAGGAAGCTCCTCCGTGATGCGACAAAGCCTGACCATTCTTTAAAAGGTACTCTAAACAGGCGCCGGTACCGCTTCGAGAGAGTTAATGACGAGGGGAGCATGACGCAGGGGAGGAGTGTACGGACCCTTCCTCCGTCCGGGACGATTCCCATACGAGTGAATCTACCATCGATTGAAGATGAGCTGGTACGTCAGTCGACTCGATCCCTCTCATGAGCTGCCGTTCATCCGGATGTTCCAGAGTGGTCTGGTCGGTAACATGTGTGAAGAAGCTCAGGTGACGAAGTTGAGGATGGACAGACCCTGATCAGAGTCCACGACCTATTGAATTCGCCCCCATGGTCATGCACCGGTTTGTGCGATGGTTGACTGCTGGTTTTCAAAAACTTGGAGAAGTAATCCATCGTCAAGGATGATGGTGCGGAGACCAAGGGAAGTTATTCACGTGACCAACGCGACTACACGATCCTAAAGTACATCCAACGCCCTCCGACCACTGATGTTATCCTCAACCTTCAGCGTTATCCGTGTTCCACCTTTCTCGAGAAAACGCCAACCGTGTCTGTTTCAAATCGGCTCTGGGTTTCGAGGCATTTCGGGGCGAGGACGGTAGCAGTTCCTTTGGAAGTATCGGTGGCTTGAGCGTTGTTATTGGTTTCAATGGCTTGACGGTTTCCTCGATGCCCGTCTCTTGCTGTCGTACTGTCTTAGACTGGAGAGAATGGCAAGTTCGCAGTTGGATGTTGGCAGGTTCTGTCTCCTTCGAGGACTCACGTACCGAGTGCCGTGCCTTGTCGGAGGGATGTGTGCTACTCTCTGCGAATACCGACCTTGCGCTCCTCACAAACGGGTTGCGCGACTCGACGGAGACGCCTGCCCGCGTCTTTGCGAGCGCAAACTCACTTTCAACCTTGGGCCGCTTACTTGCAAACTGGTGCACTATTTCAGCAACGGCGTCTGAACCGCGCCTGTGCAGGCGGGCACGATCCACTTTGAGGGGATTGTTTAGCGCCTGGCCCGTCCAACGAGTAATTGGTTGCCTCCGTCGCGAATTTTCAACGTCATCTGAGAAGGCACCGTGGGGGCAGGCTACCACAACGTGAGAATTAGGTGGTGCAGGGCATTCGTAGGTATCCATAATCTTCCATGGGGGTGGTGATCGAGCAATGGCCAACGGATCCAACTTACCGCCCTCGGATGATTGCACAGCCTGTGCGGACAAAGGGAAGATGTTCCCCCTAGAATCCCTGTTACGCGCTGGTGCGCTCTCATAGAATGAAGAAACATTGGAAACAAGGCTGGGGTGTGTTGGTTGGTCAGTCGGGAAAGACGTAGGAACTACGGGGACAGCAGTAGCGGATGCAAACTGTTTGGATGGAGGAAACGATCCATGTCTGACTGGTTTCCGGAGAGGTGGGATAAAGATCACGGTGTCTTCTGCGGATGATATAGTCCGAATGGCTGAAGGAGATGTACTTGAACTACCGACAGGAACAACCTTCTTTGGATGAGACGGGAGATGGTTGAGTTCATCGATATGTACACGAAAAACCGACTCTGGAGGACAGGAGTAGAGCGATATGGGATCCGACGCAGTGAGTGCGACCTTCTCGAGGGTGCAAAGGGCCAGGGAGAGAGGAGCTGGGTGGAAGAGAGAGTTATTATCAGAGGGGCGGAAGCCGAGGGAGGAGAGGCATGCATTGACCGCGGTTGGGGTGCAACGGGTGAAACGCAAGTCTAGGTGAACTGTGTTGGGACGCGTGGGGACAAGGGAAGAGCGGACAGGGACAAACCGACGGCAGAGAGGAGGGGGAACTTTTGAAGAACAGGGAGGGCATCGTTGTCAATGTTGGGGCAGCCGTGGAGACTAAGCAACCTGAGGCCCAAAATGCCGGTTCCGGTGGAGTTGCGGTTCGAGGACGCGGCGAGACCGCGCGCGAGCGTGGTGAGGGTGTGGGAGGAGATGGGGCAGCCACGGAGATCGAGGGCAAGCAAGCGGCGAAGAGCACGGATGTTGGCGATGTCGTCGTCACGCAGATGGATGCAGTTCGGGAGGGAGACGAGGGAGACGAGGGAGAAATCGGGCGAGTCTGGTATTTTTTGGAGGAGCGGGAGGGCGGGGTGTGAGAGGGGGAGATTGTGGTCGTGGAGATGGGGTGGGAGGGGGTGGACAAGCTGAGCGAGGGCTGCCCAGAGACACGGGTCGCGCGCGTGATGGAGCGCGTCGAGGAGGGCGGGAGAGGCGGGGATGCGGCGGTTGTGGAGATGGTGGAGCTGGTCGGGGAAGCGGGCGAGGACGTGGATGCAGAAGAAAGGGAGGGCGGGGACGAGGGCGGGCATGGCGAGCTCGCTGTGTGCGACGGTGGAGAAGAGTGT
The DNA here is from genome assembly GCA_003316145.1 of Neoboletus magnificus. NCBI lineage: Eukaryota > Fungi > Basidiomycota > Agaricomycetes > Boletales > Boletaceae > Neoboletus > Neoboletus magnificus. Next base: position 12,743 of record QFEI01001343.1, on the reverse strand, counting down.
GATTTATGTAAAGGGTGGACCATGCCAACCGGTTCACACGCAAACTCTGAACCGACCCTCTTCATCGCTGGCGCTGACTTTGACCGCTTCGTTCGTTTTTTGAGACCACCACCACCGACACTCGTTTGACATGGCCCATCCGCCTGGCCATCCATACTCGCATCCACAGCCTATCCGTCAGGACTACGACAACGACTCCGAGACCGCCTCGCCCTACGCGAGCACCGCCAGACTCGCTGGCAACCAGAACTACTACGACCACAGCCCATACAACGGTCCGTCTTTTCCTCACGCTTCGCGCTCAACTCACCCTCGCCCAGCAACCGACTTGCACTCAGATCCCGGTCATGGCACCCGCTCGTATGCACCCTCCATCAGCTCACAGGTCAGCCAGCAGTTTGGCTCCCCCTTTGGCGACCCCGGTCAAGGCGCGTATCCCTACCCAGCTTGGGCCCCCGACAAGCAAATTCCAATCTCCATGGAAGAAATAGAGGACATCTTTCTTGACCTCACCCAAAAGTTTGGTTTCCAGCGCGACTCTATGCGTAACATGGTCCGTTCCTCCTGATACCGCATTTCCACTCCTCACCTCTCCCCCAGTTTGATTTTCTCATGCAACAGCTCGACTCGAGAGCTTCCCGTATGAGTCCAAATCAGGCCCTCCTCACCCTCCATGCAGACTACATTGGTGGCCAACATGCAAACTATCGCAAGTGGTATTTCGCCGCTCAGCTCAATCTCGACGATGCCGTCGGCCAGTCCCAGAACCCCGGCCTCCAACGTCTCAGAAGCGTCAAAGGCGGCGCTGTCAAAACAGCGGGTTCAAAGCACCTCGACAGCGCCCTCAACCGTTGGCGCAACGCCATGAACAGCATGAGCCAGTATGACCGTCTCCGCCAAATAGCCCTCTATCTTCTCTGCTGGGGTGAAGCCGGAAACGTCCGCTTTGTCCCAGAGTGCCTCTGCTTCATTTTCAAGTGTGCCGACGATTACTACCGTAGTTCAGAGTGTCAGAATAGTGTGGATCCTGTACAAGAGGGCCTCTACCTCGAGACGATCATCAAGCCCCTCTACAAGTTCATGCGCGATCAGGGCTATGAGGTCGTCGATGGCAAATTTGTCCGTAGAGAAAGGGATCATGAACAGATTATCGGTTACGATGATATCAACCAGCTCTTTTGGTATCCAGAGGGTCTCGCTCGTATCGTACTCGATAACAACGTGCGTCGACCCATTCTTCTCTTCTCCACAATCTCATTCGCATCTAGTCTCGCCTGGTTGACATATCTCCTACCAAACGGTACTTGAATCTCCGACGTGTAGATTGGAATAGAGTCTTCTTCAAGACTTACTTCGAGAAGCGCTCCACCGCGCACCTCCTCGTTAATTTCAACCGTATCTGGATCCTCCATGTATCGTTCTACTGGTTCTACACTGCCTTCAACTCTCCCAAGGTCTACGCACCACCTAACAAGCAGTTCCCAGCTCCTGCTATGACTTGGTCTGCCACAGCCTTGGGTGGTGCCGTTGCCACCCTCATCATGATTTCCGCCACTCTCGCCGAGTTCATGTACATTCCCACCACTTGGAACAATGCCTCTCATCTCACGACACGCTTGATCTTCCTTCTTGTTATCCTCGCGTTGACGGGAGGTCCGACGGTCTACATTGCCTTTGTCGAGAACCAGCCGAACCCCACCAACTCTCAGATACCACTCATAGTAGCCATCGTGCAGTTCTTCATTTCTGTGGTAGCTGCCATCGCGTTTGGTTTGTTCCCCTCCGGTCGAATGTTTGGCGACCGTGTTGCAGGCAAGTCGCGCAAGTACATGGCCTCGCAGACGTTCACTGCGTCATATCCCGAGCTTCCTCGTGCTGCCCGCACCGCTAGCGTGTTACTGTGGCTCCTCGTCTTTAGCTGCAAATTCACCGAGTCCTATTTCTTTCTTACGAGTTCCTTCAGTTCACCCATCGCTGTCATGGCGCAGACAACCGTGCAAGGCTGCAGCGATAAGTACTTTGGATCGGCATTGTGCTCCCATCAGGTCGCCTTTACACTGGCGATCATGTACATCATGGATCTCATCTTATTCTTTCTCGACACGTATCTATGGTACATCATCTGGCTTGTCGTCTTCTCTGTCGGCCGGTCTTTCTCGATTGGGCTCTCCATCTGGACACCGTGGAAGGATGTCTACACTCGCATGCCCAAACGGATCTATGCCAAGTTGCTCGCCACTGCGGAGATGGAGGTCAAGTACAAACCCAAAGTTCTTGTCTCGCAAATCTGGAATGCGATCATCATCTCCATGTATCGCGAGCATCTCTTGTCGATCGACCACGTCCAGCGACTTCTCTACCACCAAGTCGACGGTCCAGATGGTCGTCGGACACTGCGCGCGCCACCGTTCTTCACCAACCAAAGCAGCTCGAACTACAAGGGTACCTACTTCCCGGCTGACGGTGAAGCGGAGCGACGCATTTCGTTCCTCGCTTCGTCCCTTACCACTGCGCTTCCAGAGCCTCTCCCCGTTGATGCGATGCCCACATTTACTGTCCTCGTCCCTCACTACTCTGAAAAAATTTTACTGAGTCTCCGGGAAATCATCCGTGAAGAGGATCAGAGTACCCGCGTCACACTGCTTGAGTACTTGAAGCAGTTGCATCCTGTTGAATGGGACAACTTTGTCAAGGACACAAAGATCCTTGCCGAGGAGTCAGAGAATCCGGACGGCACGCCGACCATGAACGAGAAGACCAAAGCAGATGACCTACCTTTCTACTGCATCGGATTCAAGACGTCGTCCCCGGAGTACACCCTCCGTACCCGAATCTGGGCCTCACTCCGTGCTCAAACGCTCTACCGTACTGTTTCCGGTATGATGAACTATTCCAAGGCTATCAAGCTTCTCTACCGTGTGGAAAACCCTGACATCGTATCCATGTTTGGAGGGAACACAGAGAAGCTCGAACGGGAGTTGGAGAGGATGTCGCGACGCAAATTCAAGTTCGCCATCTCGATGCAGCGGTATTCCAAGTTCAATAAGGAAGAGCAGGAGAACGCCGAGTTTTTGTTACGTGCATACCCTGATTTGCAGATCGCCTTCCTTGACGAGGAGGCTGGACCGAAGGGCGGTGATCCTCGTCTGTTCTCGGTCTTGATTGACGGTCATTCTGAATTCGATGAGAAAACCGGCAAGCGCAAACCAAAGTTCCGTGTCGAGTTGCCCGGGAACCCCATTCTTGGTGACGGAAAATCCGACAATCAAAACCACGCAATCATCTTCTATCGTGGGGAGTACCTCCAGCTCATCGACGCCAACCAAGACAACTACCTGGAGGAGTGCCTGAAGATCCGTAACATTCTCGGAGAATTCGAGGAATACTCGGTTTCTGGTCAAAGCCCGTATGCGCAATGGGGACACAAGGAGTTCAAGAAAGCCCCCGTTGCAATCATCGGTACTCGGGAGTATATCTTCTCCGAGAACATTGGTGTTTTGGGGGATGTCGCGGCAGGGAAAGAACAGACATTCGGTACCATGACCGCTCGTGCTCTGGCATGGATCGGAGGTAAACTTCACTACGGCCACCCCGACTTCCTGAACGCAATCTTTATGACGACACGAGGTGGTGTCTCAAAGGCGCAAAAGGGGCTTCACCTCAACGAAGATATTTTCGCCGGTATGAATGCCTTTGGACGCGGTGGACGAATAAAGCATTCGGAGTACTACCAGTGCGGCAAGGGTCGTGATCTTGGGTTTGGAACCATCCTTAATTTCCAGACAAAGATCGGTACAGGCATGGGTGAGCAGATGCTCAGTCGGGAGTACTATTACCTTGGCACCCAACTCCCCATCGATCGGTTCCTCACCTTCTACTACGGTCATCCTGGTTTTCACGTCAACAACATCTTGGTCATCTATTCCATCCAGGTGTTCATGGTCACACGTGAGTTATTCATATGATTTATTATGATCTCTCTTTATTTACGCTTCGCAGTATTGTACATTGGAACTCTGAACAAGCAGTTGGCGATCTGTGAAGTAGACTCACAAGGCAACGTATTGGGTGGTCAACAAGGAACAGGATGCTATAACCTCATCCCTGTTTTTGACTGGATCAAGCGGTGTATCGTCTCCATCTTCTTGGTGTTCTTCATCGCTTTCCTGCCGCTGTTCCTCCAAGGTATGTGTGACTGATGTTCGTGCTTTTGTGACTATGCATATCTCCTCCACAGAGCTTGTGGAACGTGGAACCGGAAAAGCTTTACTGCGTCTCGGAAAACACTTTCTGTCACTTTCCCCGATATTCGAAGTGTTTTCTACTCAAATATACTCCCAGGCCATCCTCAGCAACTTGACATTTGGTGGTGCGCGATACATTGCCACAGGTCGTGGGTTCGCGACGACTCGTATTTCGTTCAGTATTCTGTACTCACGCTTTGCGGGGCCGAGCATCTACATGGGAATGAGGAATCTTATCCTACTCCTCTACGCCTCGCTTGCCATCTGGATACCACACCTGATCTACTTCTGGTTCTCTGTCCTCTCACTCTGTATCGCGCCATTCCTCTTCAACCCTCACCAGTTTTCCTTTGCCGACTTCATCATCGATTATCGCGAATTCTTACGATGGATGTCTCGAGGAAACTCGAGAACGAAAGCGAGCAGTTGGTATGGTTACTGTCGACTCTCCAGGACGATGATTACTGGTTATAAGAAGAAGAAACTTGGCCATCCATCAGAGAAGCTCTCTGGAGATGTCCCACGTGCAACGTGGCGAGCCGTCGTCTTTTCTGAGGTCATCTGGCCAATCTGCATGGCGGCCCTCTTCGTCATTGCTTACATGTTTGTCAAGTCCTTCCCCAGCGTCACCGGACAACCCAATCCTAGCTCCCTCATCCGCATCGCAGTGGTTGCGATTGGCCCTGTGGTTTGGAATGCCGCTGTACTGCTGGCACTCTTCTTTGTATCACTGCTCCTGGGGCCCATGTTCGAGAAATGGACCAAGTTTGCTTCCGTAATGGCTGCACTCGCTCACTTCCTTGCACTTGTCGGTATTATTGCGTTCTTTGAGTTCTTCGTATGTGATCTACCGTCTTGCTTTTGCCATGTCTCAACCTTGGTTCTAGTGGTTCCTCGAACTTTGGGATGCATCACATGCAGTCCTTGGCGTCATTGCGATTGTCGCTATCCAGCGTGCAATCCAGAAGATACTTATTGCCGTTTTCCTCTCCCGTGAGTTCAAACACGACGAAACGAACCGCGCATGGTGGTCGGGTAAATGGTACGGTCGCGGACTGGGTAATTCTGCCATGTCACAACCTGCTCGCGAATTCATCGTCAAGATCGTGGAGATGTCTCTATGGAGCTCAGACTTTTTACTTGGCCACATCCTCCTCATCATCTTGACAGTGCCTGTCCTTATTCCCTTCATTGACAAATTGCACTCGACGATGCTCTGTAGGTGGATTAAAGTGCTTGTCCAACATTTTCTAAAACTGTTCAACAGTTTGGTTGCGACCCTCCAAGCAGATTCGTGCGCCTCTGTATTCCACGAAGCAGAAGAGGCAGCGCCGTTGGATCGTGAGTGTATTTTACGATTTGAACGATGGATCACTCATCGTGCCTGAAGATCATTAAGTACACTCTCCTCTACATTATAGTCATTGCCAGTCTTGCATCATTGATTGTTCTGCGTGAGTTCCATTCTGTTCAATGCGGCAATCCGCTGTTTACTGATCCGAGATCTCGTAAAGCCGCGATTTTCCGGGACCACATCGCGCTGCATTGCACCTTGTGTCAGAACATCTAACGAACCATGTCCACGTATAACTTACACTCCGGACTAGTCTTAGACTATTGATGCAATCTCCACTTCCATCTCTTATTTGGATCTGCCGGAATCCAGAACCATTTAGTTGATATGTATATCTCCATTAGACTTTGGCTTGCTTGGTGTATCATAGCACAGGATTTCCAAGTTAATAAGCTGGAGTAATCTTGCTTCGTAAAAGAAACGCCTACAGGATATCCGCTCATTTGCTCAGCGGAAATCCGAATAAGAGGATTCACCCAAGATTGCTTTGCTCTACTAGAGTGCATTATATTTGCCGTATTTAAAGAGCATGCCGGGGTATCGGTAGACCCCCATATACAGTATCTGTGACCCGTAACCGCAAGAGACGGTGAGCACGCCCGCGAAATGTTATGAGGCCTCGCTGACCAGAGCCATTACCACGGTAACGCTGGGACCTCACGTCAGTACTACTCGGACGGCAGGAGACTTGTCTTACTCGTCAACTTTCTGCATGCAGACATTCTGATTAGCACCAGATCCGAGTGGACATCTTAGCTACGCACCCCACCATGATACAATATGCCCTCCCGCGCCGCGTCACCTACGAGGAAACATATTAAATAAAGCAAACCGGTTGAATCTGAGACGCCTACGTGCAAAAGGGCTCACTCTCTTCCGATCCCGCATGCACTTTTGTGCGTACTGGACGATACGATCCGCCATAGATTGTACTTGTTCGTCCTCTGGACCTCCAGCACGCGCAATCAGCAAACATATCTCAACAACTTCTGCGGGGAACACATTATCGGACAGGCCGTCCGTCTGGAGACGACATAAACGCCATGTGGTATCACAGCGTAGGTGACGTACGTAGGCAATGACGATGTCGCCATGTCGAAGCTTCGTTTCATACTGAGCAGCTGCACTCGGAGGGTCCACATAATAATCGCTGAAGCTCGCGCTTTCAGGGTATTTTGTGAGTTGCCTTGGGAGCAGAAATCAGTAATGTAGGCGCGAGAAGTGTGAAGAGGCGCACAAAGGACAGTTGAAGTAATGAGTTTGGACTGGTTCTCTGTAGATCACGGAAGAAGATCGTATGATCAAAAAACCGCTGTCACCTAAACTGGAAGGGGCCACTGAATGGTCTGCAATCATATACGGGAGCGTATTGCTCACTTTGCCGAGCGAAGAACGCCTGAGGAGGAGTTCAGAGTTAACAAGCAAGCTGTACTAGATCCTGTGAGAAGAGAAGAGGGTGAGACCGGCACAACTACGAGCAAGGGCACGAACCTACCAGCTTCCACGAGCTGCTCTCGCATGACTCGACGGTGGGCAAGATCGAGGCACTCGTAGGGCGTGAGCTCCCAGCTACGGACGTCCTCATCGTGTTCGTGATCCTGGGTGGGGTCAATCTCCGGCTCCCCTGCCCATGAATCGCGCGAGTAGTTGTGCGCATAACACATCAAAGCCTGAGCGAATAACGAGGGGTCGACCCCTGAATCGACCCATCCCCCAACACCATCAGCCACACCAAACGCAACTCCCTGGAGATTAAGATGCTGAGGTGAGCCGGGAAGGAGGACAGCAAGGAGGCTTACCTACCGAACCATTGCGCATCTGTGAAAAGGGTGAGCGAGAGGCAAAGCGGCATACAAAGGGAACGTGCCTTGGTGTGATAGAAGAAATCCTCCCCCGCGTCTCTCGAAAGCGAATGCGTCGGATGGGCGAGCATCGCATCCCTCCACTTCCCAAGCTGAGAATCTACGGGGAAAGCGGTATGGAAGCGCGTCAGCTTTGGATCCGGAGGCTTTGGAGCCCAGCTGACGCCTATATGGAATTTAAATGGACGTGCGGCAGTCGAGCTGAACCTGAGCGATAAAGACCACAAAGGGTGGTGTATCTTGCGGGACGCTGAGGAGGGACGAAGCAGGTGAAACATCAGCCGCGTTCGACGCAGGAGGGAAGGAACGCCGCCTGTGATCAATTTTGCCAACACGTGACTACCCTACACAACAAACGTTACATGATGTTGGATTGCTTCTCCTGTCTCCGTACTGCTTCACGGGATCGCGAGTAGTTGGCCCACATAACCCTCCAGTCTGCCTCCAGCATCCCTTCGCCTGGCGCACTTTGATCGGAAACACCAGCCCATCCAACTGCCCGCTCGTAGCATGTAAATGCACGCTGCACCTCACCGCCTTGCTCGTGGAGAATGCCCATCAAGTTCCATGCCTCTGCAGCAGTACGACGTGCGTCACGCAATAACCCCGTTGCTGGCTTCCGCATGGCGTGGGACTTGACAAACAATGGAAGAATAGGAGCATCCGGCGCAGGGGTGTGAACGACACCTGATCCTTTGGCGTCAGGTGGGATGAACGGCAAGCCAGTGAGGGCCAAGGCAACACGCTCAGAAGATTCTGCAGCTCTCGTCAGGTAATCAAAGGACGACTGCCGGAGTGACCGAAGTGCATAAAGTACCTCAGCGAGGTGGATGGAAATGAGAGAAGAACGGTGGAGAAGATATAACGAGTGTAGCATTTGAGGTGGCGAAGCAGCGGAGATGTTTGGGGGAGAGGGGATGCTACGTAGTAAAGCGAGGGCAGTTTCCTGAAGTTGCCTAGCCTGCGTCAATTCCCCGGATGTAGAATAATAAGCGGATAATGAGACTAATGTGGATGTGAGTGTCCGTTGAGCTGACGGAGATGAAGGCGCGGCTTGAGATATAGTAGGGGCGGCAGAGCTTTCGATCTGTTGGACCCCCTGTGAAAAATGGAGTGACCGTGTCCACCATGCAAGCGCGTCATTAGAGTCTCCGAGTCTAAAATTGAGATCCCCAAGCTTTGAAGCGATGCGAGCGGCATCTGTCCCTTTGCCTGCAAGGCCAGCCCAGACGCGTTCGTATTTCGAGCGTGCCTCGAATAAAGCTTCCCTTGTTCCAATGCGCTCCAATATGGAGCCATGGCGGATGAGGAGCTCATTAATTGTTTGCGGACGCAATTTCGCCGATGACATCTTCGTTTCGGCGATCTTGATGGACGTGTCCAGGTAGTTCTGGGCAAAGTCCAAGCGAGCATCGATGACATTGAGGTTGCCTATGCTGCCAGCGTCCGAAAATGTGGTGGAGCCTACGCCCCAGTTTTCCGCCATCCATGAGCCCCGTAGAAGATGCCTTGCCCTGAAGCCAAGACCGGGGTCTGTTCCGCCATGCTCGCCACCTGTCCACCTTTCAGCGTCCCGGTCCCACTCCCACCGTCGAGTTTCATCATCCAGATCTGATGCGAGTTCGACCGACTCGACCCACAGATGGGTACCCTCAAAAATAGTGAAGCCTGCGAGTCCAAGACCAAGGGCGCTGAGGAGGGAGAATTTGACAAAACGGGCGAATAGATTGATTGCAATGCCAGCGGAGCCAACGAAGTGATCCTGTATGAACGGGGGCGGCCGGGGACTCTGACGGGACTCTTGTGACTGGCAGCGGCGGCGGGGGAGGGCGAGGGAAGGCCGGACAGCGCGCCTGAGCAAGGCTGTTCGCAGCATTTTTGGACTATTAGATGAAACGAAGCGGACGATAAGCGACGATGGTGTAGGTCACGTGTAGAGTCACTGGATGGGTCACCTGTCGTCCACATCTTCTTCCAGAAGGTGATTATCTCGACGATGCCGACCAGGATCCCCCCATTCAGCGTGCCGGATCCGTTCCTCCACCCACTGATGACGCCTCCGGTGCCAGCCCTTCGCCGCGTTTCGCACTACGGCCTACGCCATACCGTGACCATCTGCACAAACTACTCTCCCGTTCTCACCAGCGGACACAGCTGAAATACCGGTGGCCGCCTAAATGGGAGGTGCGCAAGAGCTTCAGGAGCACGTGTACCAAGCCGTTCTTATAAAATCGCGGATACATTTCTTCCCCTTCTCTGCCTCCCTGCCCCCCGCGAAGGCCCTTCATGCACTCTGACGCCCAAACCATGCTTCTTCTTTCTTTGTTCTTCCTGCTGAGCCCCTTGGTGCTCGCTCTCCCGAATCCTTCAAGGACGACCGTCACGAGGAACTACAGCCCTTTTGTTAGCACAAATGGCGCATCATTCATGGTAAATGGCAGGTAAGTGCATCGGCGGCCTCTCCTTGGACGTCCAATTACCGACCGCATGATTTGCAGCAACTTCAGGTATATCGGTACGAATACCTACTGGTTGCCTGTCCTAAACACGGACGAAGACATCTGGTACACTCTCGGCAACATCTCCGCCCTTGGGATCAAAGTCATTCGACTATGGGCATTCAATGGTAATCCTTCATCTGTTAATCGGGTCTAGATCGTTTACTTGCATCTACTAGATGTCGATACTGTACCGGTAAATGGCACGTGGTTCCAACTCGTTCGCAACGGGACAGTATCTATCAACGATGGTCCAAATGGTCTCCAGAAACTTGACACCGTCGTTCAAATGGCGGAGCAGCAAGGCCTTTACGTTATCTTATCTCTCACCAACAATTGGTATCCGCTCCCTCTTTTAAATAGCACAATACCGCCCGTCGACAGCACCATCTTCACTCGCGATGTCACCCCCGGCACTAATAACTCATTACCACGGAATTACTTGTCCAATGACTATGGTCAGTATTCATCTTGCCCATTCAAGATGCCGTTTCTCATATCGAGATAGGCGGCATGGATTTGTATGTTCGCCAATTTGGTTTCGAGACTCACGACCAGTTCTACACGGATCCATCCATTCTGAACTCTTTCATGAATTTCACCACTCAAGTCGTTTCCCGATATGTCAATAGTCCGGCTGTTTTCAGCTGGGAGCTTGCGAATGACCCAAGGTTTTACACTCCCTACCATCGAAGAACTCTTAGGTCGCTGACCCATTGGAAATGTTAGGTGTAACTCCACCATCCCTGCAAGCCCGAACTGTACGACCGAGACCATCACACAGTGGCATGCCACTGTTTCGGCTCATATTCGTTCTATTGATCCCAACCACCTCATTTCCGCTGGGTGAGTGTGGCAGCTTCCAACAGAGACAGTAATGCTAATCAATAGAAAATAGAACATCGGGTTTTATGTGCACCGACTGCCCCAAGTTGTATCCCCTGAACCCTGCCCCCGCTCCTGCACCATCGGCATCTCCCACACCAGGGAAAAGAAAGCGCGCCAAGGCTGTTCCGGTTACCACGGAGCAGATTCTCCGTGAGCGTGCCGAGTCAAAACGGCGCACCAGAGAGGCTGCTAAACTCGCTGGAACCCTCAAACAAGATGGCATCCGTATCAGAGGGCGATGGGTGTCCACGAGTAAGCTTTGTGAAACTCCAAGTTTCTGTCCACTCAGCTATTACACAGCTACTAGACGACAAGGAACGCAAAACGTCGGTTCGGTTTACGACGGATCTTATGGAGTTGACAGCCAGGACATTATGAATATTCCGTTCATTGGCTTCAGCTCTTTCACGTTCTACCCCGATCAGCAATCTTATGGTCCTACCGATCCTTACTTGGATCCCTACACAAACGTTCTGAATGCGGGTATTGACTGGATCCTCAAGCAAGCTCAGTCGGCAGCCGCGTAAGTCCATTGTCTACTTTGTGGGAATCAGAATTTAACAATGAAACTCACACCAAGTGTTGGAAAACCTTCGGCACTCACGGCCTTTGGTTTGGTGACCCAATCAAATGCAGCAAACTTCGTGCCATTCAACATGACTACTGCACCATATGCACCTGACGCCTGTGCGTAAACGTTGAGAAGTCAGTCAAAGATCGTGCGACAACTGATATGTTCCAATAGCGTCTAATTTCGCGTCAACATATGGCGTAACAAACCAGCAACAGACAGACGCTTACTCGACATGGTTCAATAGTATGTACACCCGCGTTGTATTGGAACTGAGCATCTCACAATTGAGATGAACTACTCAGCCGGAATCACCTCCGGATTAGGCGCCATCACCCAGTATCAGGTTTGAATAGTCAGACGACTGCTATACTTGGATATTGAGCTGCATTCTTATAACAGTGGGGCCAAATGAATTTGACGGCTGAGACCGGCACGACGATTTCACCTGGAGTCACTGGCATCTCAAATAATCCCCAAACCACCACAACTTCTCCAAGTGACGATACGACGGGAATCTCGCCCAACGATGGCTACAGCAAGTGAGACTCTCCCGCTATCAGAGTCCCTGTGTTACTCACATTGATTCTCAGTATTGGGAACGATGGCGTCCAACAAGTCATGCAAACGGCTACTCAACAGATCGCGGCTGACGGTTAAGTTGGACCGTGTGGTGACGAAGGTACGAGTCAATGATGGCTTTCGTTTTCCTGTTTACCCCAGAAGGATTGTCGAAGGAAACAGTATAGACTTGATTGAAGTTTGACCTTGCTATGTAGATATGTACTCTCCAGAATCTGGATAAGATATTTTCTTGGTGATAAATTGAATCAAATGAATATTTGGATCACGTGGTTGGCGCAGAAAGGCGCGTTTAGCCGACACCCACTGACATTCCCGTCAGTCCACATCGCGCGTGGGATATGAAGTTCTCCATCGACAACCTACCGGTACGTGTCTCGTCACACCTGCTTAAGACTGGGACGGCCTATTGTGTACCTGCGTGCACTTTTCCCAGATCATCTTTCCTTACGACCGAATTTATCCTGGTGGGTTCGCCTCATGGCTCTGTGGACTTGAACTAATCTCTCTCTTAGAACAATATGCATACATGTGTGATCTCAAGCGGACACTTGATGCTACGGTATGCTTCAAGTCACTGTGAGATATGATCGTATCTCATTATGGGCTGTTCAGGGGCACTGTGTCCTAGAAATGCCTTCGGGGACAGGAAAAACTGTCTCACTCTTATCCCTGATTGTATCGTACCAGCAGGTACATCCAATTTTTGGTTCACGTCGCAAGGACTTATTTCCTTGTGTCTGC
>QFEI01001326.1:1580-16421 GCA_003316145.1 Neoboletus magnificus | reverse complement strand
TCAGGGTTGGCTGCATTGGAGCGTGAAAGATTGAGGAAGGCATCGGTTGCCTCGAGGTAGAGGCGGAATGCGGACGTGAACTCTGCAGCAAACTCCAAGTTGGTGGCACGGTCGTAGATGGACTTAAGACGGAGACGATGAGTGGGATTCGTTGAGCGAGGGTTGGCAGGGCTGACCAACCTTTGCTTCCTGAAAAGTCTTGGAAGACATGAATTTGATCCGTTTACTGTTGCCGGAGAGCCAAGAACGCGTGTATCGTCTTACGTGAGACTGCCTCGCTGTCAGGTGCACCTGGAATCAGCTTGGCCAAGCTTTCGACCCGAGACAGTGTCCAGCAGTCGTCGGGGTCAATCCAGGTGGTCACCCACAACGTATGATAAGATTTACGCCCGTCCTAACCAACACCTCTCTCGGAGCTTCCGCGTACTTTCCCAAAGGCTTGTGATCCTAACAGGTACAAACAGCACTGCCCACGTGTGACCGGTGGGATATCCAAGTGCCTGTGTCGCAATTCCACACCTGTTGCTCATACAACTTGGAATAAGCGAGTCGAATCGCTGTGATCGGTGCCACCAGCACGTAACGTACAAGTCACCCAGAACCGCGACAGGGCAGAGTCAATCTAACATGCACCGAGTCGACTGGGGGTACACCCCTGTGGACAGAAAATTCGAATAAGATATGGAATCAGCATCCTACACACGCCGTCTCTTATAAGAACCCCCCTCAATCGAGCCTGGTGTCGTTGGTCTGGATCTCAATTCCCTATAGTGGTCGCTCTGGTGGAACCCAATCGAACCCGACGGTTTGGGAAGTGAAGCAATCCTGATGGGCGAACGTTCGGACGTGTCAATATGAATAGGGTTAATCGGGATAATTCTCTCGCACCCTGTCAAGGGAGCCAATATTTGCAGATGGACGGCCCGTGCCGAAAGAAGGCAACGATGAATTGTCTGACATGTCCGCGTCGCGAAGAGGTTGGAACGGCCGGTAATAACTCAGGAACCGTTGGATAGAGTCTCCCCGGACAACACCTGCAAGAACATCAGGATACACCTGGTTTTCGCAACCGATTGACTTGCCTGGAGAGCAACACATCCAAAGGAGTATATATCGCTCTTGGTTGTCCGGTTGAATTTGTCCTCCGAAATTTGTTCCGGTGCAATCCAGCGCAAAGCTCCCGGTCGTGTAGTGGACCCCCGAAGGTAAATCAAGGCTTCGAGAATGTTCCACACCAAGGAAGCATAGCCGAAATCGCCTAGGCGTGCAGTATAATCTGAATCGAAAAGAACGTTGTTCTGTCTTATGTTCAGATAAAATAGGCGGTGGCATTTCTGCTCTGGCTCACACAGTTCAGGTCGCCATGGAAAAGAATGCTTGTGTTGTGTTGTTCTTCGAGTCTTTGAAATTGACAATGGTGACCCACAGTATTGCAGTCCACTGGTAGTATCCAGTAGCTATCACGTCTTCCGGGATTAGGGGATGAGAAGACAGTAAATGCCGAATGTACGCACAAACTGGAGCCGGAATACCACACCTAGATTGTCATCGTGCTTCAGTAAGAAATTCTGAAGAGTACCGTTGGACGTTCACAATGACACCAATGGCATGGCATCATGCATGCCAAACCCGTATGCAATACCCAGGAATGGAACGATATTGGGATGGTCTAGTCTCCTCCAAATTCCGAGTTCTCGACGAAGGATCTGAGAGGTAGTTCAGATAATTTTGTTGGTCGTGATGAGCACAGTTACCTTGACAGATGCATGGTCCAGATCTCATGAGTCATAAACCATGTCCAGACCTCATTTGGTACCGAACCACCATGATACCGGCATCTATGGACCTCACCAAAACCACTTACACCAGCGTACCGATCACTAATTCTGATGACATATGATGTGAGATCTAGTGACGGTGGAAATCCAGCACTACCAAGGACGAGTTTGTGCCAAAAAGCGGAATCAGGTGCTTACCCTACAACCTAGCGGGAATACACATGTGAGACCGGACATTTAGTACTGTTCGGATGTCGCTGCAGATAGCATCAAGTCTAAGTTCTGAGGCAAGAGCACCTGTACTGACATTGATCTAATGCCGGGGGAGGGTGTGTGGGCAAGTATATCTCATCTGACCGACCCGGGGCTAGTAAGGGGGGAAGACACTATGAGACGATCAGAGGAACGTCTGTGTGACATTTGGAGTAACGTACGTCGGAAATAGCTTGACCCGCCTTTAAGAGTGGAAAGCTACGAGTGCCGTTGCGGAAGCACATTCGATGAGTGTGATCGCCTAACTTTCAATGGGATTTGACCAGCCTGAGGGGACCCACCATACACATACATTACGATCCCCAGCTACAGATGCCAAGAATTCCCCGGAGGGAGAGAAACAGATCGCGAAAGCATGTTGTGGATACTTTCCGAGGGAACTACCAGAAGCAGTCTCCCAAAAACGGACAGTCTGATTCCTGGACGAGATAGCAAGCTTCATCCCGTCTGGAGAAAGGGTAGGAGAGTTTATGAGGTCGGTGTGACCTAACCACGCTTGTCCAATTGGTTCCCCAGTATCGGGGTCGAAGCAACGAATTGCTTCATCGAACCAAGTAAAGAAGAGTTTTCTGCCATCGACTGACCATAATGTACCAATGGCAGAGGTCCGGGGATTAGCGAGCGGTGGACCAAAGACGCGTTTGTCCTTTTCGAACATGTAGAGACCGGAAGCAATGACACAGGCGAGTTTGGGCCCGTCGGGAGAGAATGGAATCGAATTCATGTGTCTCCTAAACAAGTTGATGGAAGGTTTGATCTCCCTCCGCCCAAATGGCAAAGAGTTATAGTCTTATCAACGGCAACGAGTTGATCGTCGGGCGAGACGGCAATACCGGAGTATGGGCCCAAGCCAGGCCACCCTTCGACCAGCACGTGCCAATCGACATCCCATATCTTGATGATTCTCTTCCAGTCACTACTGACAAGCTTCGTGCCGTCCCTGGTCACAGCAAGACGCCAAATCGATACATCAATGCATCCATGATGCTTCATTGATGTCCCCCCTTGCATCCCGCTTTCAACATTCCAGAATCTGATAGCTCCGTCGCCATAGCCAGCAACAAGTCGTGGAACCTGTGTGCTACTGGGAGATACGCGATTGCCAGTGTCCGAACCTTGGTTCCATCCCCTGCCATTACCAGATGTCGATGGGGATCGCCAGACGTCGCCGGCATGATATTTGACTCCACGGTGCGATGGCAGTTCGATGGAGGTTATTTTCTAAATAGGCGCGTATACCGAGGTGAGTGACGGTACTGAAGAGACCCGGGGTGGAAGTGCCAATGCACGGCATGTCCCGAACCACCACAGCATGTACTACCACGCCACGGCAAGCACTGGGAGGTAGAAGTCTCACTGCTGCAACACGGTCGCCTTTCGAGCGCTCAATCCTGAGCACCCGCGGAATTGCGGAAGTCAAGCCCCTGGTTTGGACTATTGAAATAGCACGATAAGAATGGAGCCCGGAAGTTCGAAACTTCATATTGAGGACAATGTATTGCAGCAAGCTGCACACGTCTAGATTACCCTTTTGCTGCAACATCGCTACCTCCTTGACCGATGGTATCAGCCTAAGACAGGTTCGATCCATGTAAAAGTGATCGGGTTGGTACATACGCCCATACTCATATAGTAAAGTCCATCCATACAAAACAATATTTACTAGTCTGATCATCAAACTAATTACATGCGTTCACGGGACACCAAACTACACTTGAGGCTCGAAACGCCGTAACATACAGAACTCAGAAATACAATTACAGGAACCTCGTGCAATGCCCATTCCTCGCCTGTTCTCCATCAAAATTTCTTCAACATGTACTATTCATCATTCTGCTCCTGCTCGACGTCTGCAAACACGATTGCAGTCCTGACGGCATCGCGGCCAGACAGAGATCCCAAGCCAAATGCAGTGTCAATCCCACTAGCATGGTCGCCTTGAACATCGCGAGCGTACAGCTCCCGCATGTTCAGGACGAATCGCGAGGTTAAAGTGAATAGGGGAACAAATTCCAAGATGATCACCAATATCCATCCCCACCCAGCTGTTGGTGTTTTCCCCAAGATATATAGTAAATTGATGACGTTTTCCGACTGGATACTATTGTGAGAGGTCACCGTTAGCCCTGTTTGTTTGTTGTTCTGGCGTAGAAGGGGAGAGCAACAACGAAATAAGGACATACGCAAGGAAGTACAAGATGCCTTCGGTGACGAGTAGATTCATGTAACAGTTGAGCTGCCACTGCTTCATTGCCCTGTACATTTGAAATGACTGCCTTGTGAACTGGATGATCGCCAAGATGCATATTGTCGCATCAAGAATAAACTGAAGAATGCTTGAAACGGTAATCAAAGTGGACGAGGAAAATCCCTGAGAGCAAAACGAGAGATCTAGCACTTGGATGGTGTCCACTACAATGGGCATAGAGGCATTGATGAGTTGGTCAGTATGGTATGTCAAAGACGAAGTCAGACTCTATATACCTGTTATCTTTCCTGGGATGCTGTAGAGAACCACCAGGTAAAAATGAAGGGCATTTGCCACAACGTACATCATGAGCATGGTGCAAAGGACCACCTTTGACCGGTTATACATTGCCCATGTACGGAGGATCATCACGACTACAGTTGCCTTTAGACTCTTTCCCACCAGAATGAAAACAATGCAAAAGCTTACAATCTGCTGCACCCATAAAAAGAAAGATCGTCCATTGAGCAACATAGCTTGCTAAAAGACCTTCAAATACTTTTGAGGAGATTGGGCACGGAGAGTATAGACAAGCATGCTTACAACTATTTGATGTTCAGAATTTCAACAATGGATGAAAAGTGAACACATACGGCTACAGGTACTTGAGTACACTCTGTGAGAAACTGATAATGCATGATAAATCACCTTTGAAGACACGAGCATGAATGTACTTCCAACTTTTGGTTGGGTGAGTCAGCTGAATGAACCTCAATATAGTATTTAACCTACTAGAGATCTCAATTCTGGCAAAGCGGGTTAGAATTAACATCCAACGCGACAATGATCAGACGCATACATAAAAGTGCAAAGGCCAAAATAACGAATCTATGACAATGTTTGGCTTATTGCACTACACGAAAATACTATGGGAAGTTTGGTACCCACAAGAAAGAACAGTAAGGACATCCATGACCATGGTTTGTTCTGTGGTTGCATGAGACCTTCAATATCACCGAGTTGGAAGACCACCACTGACCCAAATGTATTCAACCTACTCAGATTGTTGATCAGAGAAAGGTTAATATATTATACCAGAGCATGCAGTATAGTACCTCGTCTGAAAATGTGAGGACTGGCAATGTTGAAGTTACACCATGAAGGAACACATACAGGCTTACATAACTTACCATGATCGTATATAACAGCGGTGATGACCGCAACTGTGCCAGTACTCCGTGAGATCGATTCACTGAAACTGTGGAGAGCATACCAGTCACGTAATTATTCTGCAGGACACCAGTCACAGCAGCCTGTAGAGCAGAAGACATGGTGTTGATGTATACGCAGCAGAAGATCTCGAGATTGGAAAGAACTAGGAACAGAAGGTGGGTAGCTTCTGAGATGCTTGCGGCAAGCCCTTTAGGCTCGATGGTTTAAAAGATGAGGGATGTAGGCGCTCAAAGTAACTCGATCAGCAACACAGTATATAACATTATCGCTTGACATATTACCACAGATCTTTGAGGGCTGTGATTGGAGGACCTGGGCTAGCAAAATCCAAAAAGGTGTTGACGGTATCCAAAATGTGAGGTTTTGGCTCGCTTAGTCCAGTCCGGACTTTTTGATGGTCCCTCATTGATCATCTGTCAGGCGATTTGGGCGAGAGGGAGGCTCTGCCGTTCGTTTCAGCCGCCCAACAGATGTTGGGATTCATTATATATCTCTTTATAACCTCATCGCCTTGCATTTATGTAATTCAGAGAAGGCACTGATCAATGTTTGATCATCATCGTGAAGGAGGACGTCAAGGTAGCAGTATGCACCACCCACGCCTGTGAACATTTTCCCTGTGACTCTATCCAATCTTCGTGAAGAGAGCACAGTGAAGAAAGGGAGGGTGAACAATCTTCAGTGAAATGGTTAGCCGACAGTATGAGAGAACCTACGGTTAGCATCGGTTAGCGTCGGGTAAGATCAAGTAACAGCAGGAGCACTAAGGACGTGGTGTGGGGTAGGTTTAAGAAATAAGAAATAATATACACTCAGTTATTATTTACTTTTCTATGACAGTTGATGGTTGTTGTGCACGGATTTTATCATGACAGTGATAAGATTGCAATTTGGAAATATAAATATTGGTCGGATAAATGTAAACTATCACAGTGACCTAATGCTGGGCTTCGCTTATAATGTTACCGAAGGTTCTATGAGTTCCAGAATCGAGTTTTGATTCTGTGACTACTAGAGGTTAGAACCAGTCCTAAACTTCATCCGACTTGCAAAAGCCATAGAGCTGGAAACATGGGCCAAAAAGTGTGGATGATACGGCGGAGGGGCCAGGGTGAAGAGACTGCACACCGCCATGAAAGGTTACACGCTACATGCATGGATTTTGGGGCAGTGCTGACAGTCGCTTCAGCCCCTTCCAGTGGTATATCACAGCCCTGGTGACAGGGGCACCAGACCATGGAACACAGCACATAATCAGGCGAAGTTTTGATATCAACTCTTGCCACAATTACGGTAGAATCTATCCCATTATCTGCTCGATGTGCAGAATCTTCCAGGACCGATTCCTGAATAATGTGTTAAAATTCGATACTGCATTCACTGTCGACCACCTCACACACATACCTTGTGATCTTAACAAGTGCAAACAACCGCCCGATATGAGTCCTTTCAATCTTGTTTCCATCATCTGAGTTCACGCCAGATATTGCCGCCCATTTTCGCTCGTAGATGCGTTCGTATCAGCACATCCATCGTGTTTTCGGATCCCGACTCAGAGATGAGAGAGGCCTGCACACCCTCACGGTCAACGAACACTTTGCAAAAAGCCTTGAGCACAGAAAAGAAAGAGTAGAACTCTGCAAAGCCTGCGTCAAGTCTAATTTGCGCCCCCGGATATGAGCGGTAGGTTTACCTGGTTTTCCAGTGTTTCATTGAGCGTCACGAAGCTGGAGTCGACGAGCTGAAACTGTCACGATTAATCCTGGTGACCAGTATGTAAGAATCATCTGTAAACCGCGGCGGGGTAGAAGTCAATTTAATGTGCATCGAGTCAGTTAGGTGTACGTCCTTGTGAAGGGTACCGGTAATTGCACATCAAATGAATAAGATATAGAATCGGCATCCTACACACGACGCCTCTTATAAGGACCCTCCTCGATCGACCATGATGTCGTTGGTCTGGATCTCGATTCCTCATAGTGGTCGCTCTGGTGGAATCCAACCGAACCCGACGGTTTGGGAAGTGAAGCAATCCTGATGGGCGAACATTCGGACGTGTCAATATGAATAGGGTTAATCGGGATAATTCTCTCCATGCACCTGCCCTCATCATCCTTGTCAAGGGAGCCAACATTTGCAGATGGACGGCCCGTGCCGAAAGAAGGCAACGATGAATTGTCTGACATGTCCGCGTCGCGAAGAGGTTGGAACGGCCGGTAATAACTCAAGAACCGTTGGAGAGATGTGATTATCGCCGCCACCGCAGGTCGCTCCTGTATCGATGACCAGCAATGCTCAATCAAATCGACAGCAGTGTCTTCCCGAACTTTCGACCATGGGTGTTTTCCGGACAACACCCGCAAGAACATCAGGATACACTTGGTTTTCGCAACCGATTGACTTGCCTGGAGAGCAACACATCCAAAGGAGTATATATCGCTCTTGGTTGTCCGGTTGAATGTGCCCTCCGAAATTTGTTCCGGTGCGATTCAGCGCAAAGCTCCCGGTCGTGTGGTGGATCTCCGAAGATAAATCAAGGCTTTGGGAATACTCCCTACCAAGGAAGCATAGCCAAAATCACCTATGCGTGCGGTGTAATCTGCATCGAGAAGAACGTTGTTCTGTCCTATGTTCAGACAAAATAGGCGGTGGCATTTCTGCTCTGACTCACACAGTTCAAGTCGCCATGCACGATTGGGAAAGAACGCACTGTGATGTGTTATTCTTCGGGTCTTTGAGAACGATAACGATGGCCCACAGTATTGCAGTCCATTGGCAATATCCAGTAGCTATCATGCATTCCGAGTTTGGAGATAAGAAGACAATAAATGCTGAGTGGACGAACAATCTGGAGTCGGTATGCCACGCCTAGATTGTCGTCATGCTCCGCTAAGAAATTCTGAAGAGTATCGTTGGACATCCACAATGACACCAACGACATGGCACCTTGCATGCCAAATCCATATGCAATACCCAGGAATGGAACGATATTACGATGGCTCAGTCTCCTCCAAATTCCGAGTTCTTGACGGAGCATCTAGAAGGCAGTTTGAAAACATTTTGTGGTTGATAAGTGTACCTACCTTGACAGATCCATGGTCTTGGTGTCCGGATAAGGTGAACCGGAGCCGGAAAGCCTTTATTGCAACCTGAAGAAGTAAATAACAGGCAGTGATGAGTCATAAAGTATGCCCAAACCTCCTTTGGCACCGAATCCCCATAGTACCAACATTTATAGACATCACCAAAACCTCCTCCAGCAGCGTACCGATCACCAATTTTGACGACATGCGACGTGAGATCTGGGGCGGTGGAAATCCAGCACTACAAAGGGCGAGTTTGTGCCAAGAAGCAGAATCAGATGCTTGTCTTACAGCCTAGCAAGAATGCATACCCGAGACTAGACATTTGATGCTATCTAGACGTCACTGTGGATAGTTGCATAGCACCAGGTCCGAGTTTCGAGGCAAGGGCATCTGTGATGACATTGGTATGGTGCCGGAAGTGTGTGTGTAGGCAAGTCTATTTCATCAGATTGGTATTTGTAGAGGCGCCAGTACCAGTGCTGGTACGGAGGAAAGACGCTATGAAACGATAAGAAGGTTGTTTGTGTAACATTCGGGGTAACGTACATCGGGGGAAGTTTGACCTGTCTTCAAGAGTGGAAAGCTAATGAGTACCGATGGGGAAGGGCGTCAGATGAGCGTCATTACCTGACTGCTCCGGGAACCTATCCAAGGTACCTGCCATATATATATATATATATAAATTGCTGTCCATTGCTAGCTATGCTAAGAATTCCCTAGTGAGAGAGAAACAAACTGCGAATGCACGCTGTGGATATTTTCCGAGGAATTTGCCAGAAGTGGTGTCCCACATCAGGAAAATGACACGGCACTTACCTAACCTTATTCGTGCTTTGCTTCGCTTGAGTGCTTTTTCCGGGCGGCAATGATGTCGGCAATGCCGCTAAAAGTTTGGAAAGTACAAATAAGGCGAGGTAAGCGCCGTGTCATTTTCCTGATGCAGAAACGAATGGTTTGATCCCCTGACGAGCTTGCAAGCTTCAATCCGTCCGGGGAAAGGGCGAGAGAGTTTGTGAGGCCAGTGTGACCCCACCACGTTTCTACAATTGGTTCCCTGGTATTGGGGTCGAAGCAGCGAATCACTCCATCGGACCAAGCAGAGAAGAGTTTTCTTCCATCGTGTGACCATAACACAACCAAGGCAGAGGGTTCATCACGAGGACGTAGTGCTTCAGGGAACTGGGCAATGGTCCTGACCATTGGCTAACACTAGCCGTTTCACTGAAGGTGTGGACCGAGGATGTGCTTGCCCCTTTCGACGTCGAACACACGGAGGGTGCAAGATATGGCATACGCGAGCTTGCACCCGTCGGGAGAGAAACACATTTGTTTCGCTTCCCTCACGGAATTGATGGAATGTTTGATCTGCCCCCCCTCCAAATTGCGAAGAGTTATAGTCTTATCGGTACCAACTGCGATAAGCCGGTCATCCGGCGAGATAGCAATACTGGGGTATGGGCCTGGGGAAGTCCACTTTGTGACCAACGCGTGCGTATTGACGTCCCATATCTTGCTCCCTCGTCATTGCTGACGAGCTTCTTGCCATCCTTGGTTACAGCAAGACCCCAAATCGACCTGCCATGCTCCATTGATGCCCCTTTTTGCTTCCCATTTGCCACATTTCAGATGTTGATGGTTCCGCGGCCGTAGCCGGCAACAAGTAGTGATGTACTAGGGATATACGCGGCTGTCCAGACGTCGGTTCCATCTCCTGCGATCGTCAGATGTGGATTAGTCTCGCCAGACATTGTCGGCGTGGCATTTGACCCCATAGTGCGATGGCAGTTGGGTGGAAGATATTTTCTTAACCGGCGCGTTTACTGAGGTGGGTGCGTGCTGAAGAAATCCGGGGCGGAAATGCTCAGCATGTTCTAAACCACCACAGCATGTGCCACGAGGCAAACAGGAGGTAAAAGTCTCACCGTAATATACTGTAGTCGTTTCTTGAGCGCCCAGGCTTGAAATCGCCTCGATGCCTTGTACATGATCATTGACCTGTTGAGTTAAATTGGACATTTGTCCGGTGAGATGGCCACATCGATGCGCTGTTCCATATAGTGAACCTGCTCTTCAATTCATGCGTACGGTTCCACAACAATGCTACCGAGTCCACTGACTCACCGGGGTGGTTTGCGCCCCATGGACACTTTGACAACTACTTCCAAACTTGGTAGAGGCCTGTGATCTTAACATGTACAAACAACCACCTGATATGCGTCTTCCGTCGCCGGGTTCACGCCAGATAAGTTACCATCCATTTCGCTCGCTGATGCAATCGTGTCAGCACATCCATCATGCTTTCGGGTTCAGACTCTAAAACAAACGACCTGCACGATCTCACGATCAACGAACATTTTGCAAAAGCCTTTGAGTACAAGAAAGAAAGAGAGGAACGAGCGAAGTGTGCGTTAAATCTATCTTCCACTTGCGCGGATTCAATTGACATATGTCTTTCCGTGGTGTTAGTAAAAGAGAAACACGGATCTGACTAACTATTCAGAGTCGGGCTCTTCTGACGCTGGGGATTCCGAAGATTCCGAAGATACAGAAGAAGACTCGGACGGAGAGGGACACGCCGGCGGTGGATGCTGCCATTCTTGGTACGCTTGCGCGGATTAAGAAGAAAGATCCGGCTATCTATCGAGATGAAAGACGGGTGTTTGAAGGTGTGTTTGATTTTCTGGCCGGAAAAGGGGCAGGACGCGTTCTTTGGACTGTCCATTCCTTCGGTTTTCGAAGAGGCTGAAATTCATCCATTTTGTAAAGAGGAACACGCACGAACGCAGAGGAAGAAGAGTACAAGGCGTTCCTGGAGCGGGAGGTCAGCGAGGACCTCCACAACCTGGTTACTGTGGATGTAAGCGCAGCGGCCGCTGCTTCCGAGGACGTCGAAGGTCTGGGGGATAGTGGAACGAGAAGCGAACGTGAAAAGAAAAAGAGGGGTGAAGGGATACAAGAAAAGGAGAGAAATCAAGGGAACGACAAGGTATAAGACAAGAAAACTATGAAGAAGCGCGACAAGCGGTCCAAAGAAGAAGCAGACCATGAGTTTTTGACGAAGTACGTGTTGCTAACGCTTTCAAACTCTTCCATGCGTTGTACCCCGCACCCCTACCCTGGCAGGGCGAGCATGGTCTCACTTTAAATGCGACGACGATTGACGTTTCATGCAGCTATATTTTCAACCGGGGGTGAATAGACCCGCTCAAACCAGCGTGTGCCCACATATAACGAAATTGTCGAATCTTCACTGGGCCCGTCAATACGGAGGTCAGTGAAATCTCGAGCTGATACAGGTGTCGACGACGGCATGGGCTGGAACTCACACGATGGACAAGGAGAAGCCCATGGCACGATACTGTCGGACGAGGACTCATTTGACGGCCTTGCGGACGCGTTCGACACTTCGTACAATTTTAGATTCGAGGAACCGTAAGTAAGCTTCCTTTCGGGTTGGATACGCGTCGTTCCGAGTCGTACGCTCGATTTTGAGCCTAACCGGGACATAACTTTAGAACGACCCCTTACAATAACCACACAGGGGCGGTGCACTTATCGCATCCTTTCCTCGCGACCTCCAGTCCGCTCGGCGCGAGTCTACTATTCGAAAAGACGCTCGTACTCGGAGGAAAGCACGATAGGAAGCGGAGAAACAGGCGCTACTCGAAGCACGAAGGGACGAGATCAGAAGAGAACGTGCATTGGTGGAGGCCGCACTCGCTGAAGAACACCCAAACGACGAGGATACCTCCGAAAATAAATCCAAAAAGAAACAAAGAAAGGAAGAGCTAACGCGCCTGAAACGCTCAAAGCCAATGAGCTGCGAAGAAAGCTCGAAAAGGTCAGTTCGGAAGGAGGTCTGGGTAGTATAGGGGATGAAAGTGAGGGCTTCGAACTCTATTGATGATCTCCCATGTTTGATCCGTCTCGCATTTGCCAATTGTTTGCTACATTTCGACTTTGATGCCAATGGTGGATAGCTCTCGCCCACCTTGATCTGGACGCTGATTGGGACCCCTCTAAACACAATTCACAGATGGCGGAACTCTATGGTGGTGACGACGGTATCGATCACGGTAAAGCTAACTTTTATCGTCGATGTCCACGCGACTCGAGTCGACGATATCGATGCAGAAAACCCGGGACGACGACATTAACATTGACGACATCGACTCACCTACAAACACTAAATTAAAAGCGGAACTGAAGAAGGAGAAGAAGAGGGAGAAGAAGAAAAATAAGAAAGTGGAGGTGGATATCGGAGTGGATGTCCATGAGATGGACGCGGACTTGGACACGGACGCCGGTTAGGATGATTGGGACGACGAAGGCAAGGAGTGGAGAGGCACTGAAGAAGAGCGAAAACGCAAGGTGGACGCGTACATGGACGAAGTGGTGAATAGGCTCGGATTCAGCGGTATAGTGAGTCCGCTCACTTTGCAGACGGATAGTATTCTCATGAAAACCTTGCAGACCTCCCACGTGCCTACACGTTTTCATTACACCTCCACGACACCTGAAAGTTACGGTCTTACACCTGCAGAAATCCTACTTGCGACGGATGCGGAGTTGAATTCTTATGTTGGGCTCAAGAAGCTGGTACCATATCGCATCGACCGAGGTTGGTATGATTATTTTAGCGTTCATTCCATTGCTTGTTCAACCCTAACCACTCTAGGTGGCAAGGCGAAAAAGAGCTAGGATCCGAAGCGAATCCAGCGTTTGCAAGAGTTTTGCGAAGAGTCGCATTCCCGCGTGGGTTCCCGCTACGAGGGTTCCTGGTCACTTGACGCGGGTACAAACTTGAAGAGCAGAGCTACGGAAGTGCAAGAAGAAAAGAAGAAGCGGAAGGGTAAGAAAGAACGCGCGAAACTAAAAGCGACACAGGGTGACAACGGCGGAAAGGCGGACAACGGGAATAATACCGGTGTTCAACCAGAAGTTACAAGGAAGCCAGAAAAACGGAAATGCGATTCCGACACCAGTTCGCATTCATATGAACCCCTGCCTGGTGAGGCCGAGGAAAATGCGGAAGATGGCACACGGAGGGAGAGACGGAAACGACGGCATAAACTGGGCGCTGTTGCGTGGTACCTGTGTCAATAGCTCATCACAAATTGTAGCCATGGGCCCAGGGGGAGTAATCTCTCACTCGCAGACTGAATCTAGTACAAGACAGGATGAGATTGGGCGGAAAATGCCTGTATCGGAGATGAATTGGGGTGATGCACAACAGATACAAACAACGCTACCATTCTTGGACTGTCTATTATGCACAGGCGCCATTGTTCTCTGCAGCATGGATGCCGAGCCAGGGTCTCCCCTTTCTGCTACTTGACCATCACAACCGCTCGTTTTCTTCTCCGTTATTTTTCGCGTCTCTCTCACTGTCCTCAACGATGGGCTCGAGGTTTCGTGAACATCTTTCTATTAACCCTTCAAACCACCCCGTCGGGACCTCCAAGTTCTCGCCGACATCGACGATAGCTCCTTCGTCACGTTTCTCGTTTGGTCGAAGCGACTCGAAGGGTTCAAAATCCACTGTAGCTTCTCCCAAGGATGTCGAGGCAGGCACATCCCCTACATCCTCCAACCTACGGGACAGATTTACGAGGCTCTTTTTTGACCTTCGGACGCTCAACACCACCGAGCCGGATCCCGTCCCTGTACAAGACCCTCGTATGGCCCAATGGCCGCCTCTTCACATCGAGAAACGTCGCTGTCCATGCCAGTTCCACGACCCCAAACACGAAGCTCGCATGAGGAAACAGCGGCGCCGGTCGCGGTGTCTCCTCATCTTGCTTATCATCATCCTTCTTTTCTTGATTGGCAATGTTATCTTTCTGAACATCCGTGTCCTCTCGCTTTCTACGTCACCGTCTGCGACGACGAGTCAGACGACCTCGACCGCTAACACACTTTCTGCTGATGCTCTGGAATGTCTCTCTCAATACACCCTTAATGCACCTTCCTCTCCAAGTAGCTACCCATGTTCCACGTGTCTCCCAATCCTCCAGGCTGTGCCTTCATCCTACACGTCCAATCCAGCGAACTCTCAGAACACCCAGGTGATCAACAATACAGTCCAGTTTTGTGGTCTCCGTGCCATCTACCAGACCGCGAACACGCAAGGACAAGCGACACTCGGAAACGGCAGTTGGGCTCGAAATGTCAATTTCTGTACCTGGACCGGTGTAAGCTGTGGTACCTCCGGGCAGGTCACATCATTGTAAGTGACGTTGTTGATGCATGGGGCCTCGTTCATCACGATTGTTTAGGCAAC
>QFEI01001321.1:14647-43012 GCA_003316145.1 Neoboletus magnificus | reverse complement strand
AATCACTGTGCTTGTAGGGGACGAGTCAGGGCTCTCCGACCTCATGAGACGACTGGTCGTTCTGCGTTTCGTGTTGTCGCCTTAAGTCAGTCCCAGTAATGGAAAGTGGTGTGAAAGTGCTCACCTCGGGACTTCGGGGATCACTGTGCTTATAGGGGACAAGTCAGGGCTCTCCAACCTTGCGAGAGGTGTCAAGGGACTGGTTAAGGTGGGTTTATCCTGCTGGATATATGACGGCGCCAGTGCTGTCACCGCGAGGAGGTCTTCAAGCTGTAGACTACACACTGGAACCACGGAGAGCAGGTATTGCACCACATCGACGTGTCTCTTGATGATTGCAACTTGCAGTGGCGTACGTCCTTCTGAATTAGGTGTCTGAGTGTCGCAACCGGACGTAACAAGGGTCTCGACAATATCAAGGCGATTGTAGGGGAGTCCGTGGGACTGTAACGCAACGTGTAGAATGTCGGGGGGAAGTGGAATGTTCAGAGAAAGGAGATACTTCATGACGTCGGTACGCCCTAGGTCCACAGTGATGTGGAGAGGCGTTTTCCCAGCATCGTTTGATGCCGCAGGATCGCAACCGCACTTGACCAGAAATTTGACAACCTCGAGGGCATTGTACTCGATGTCTCTGTCAAAAGATCCATAGAAAGCGCCTACTGCGATATGTAACACAGTGTCCCCGTTTGATGCCTTCGTCAGGACACTTCCACCTTCCGTCATAAGGAATTTGATCAAGGGTAGTTCTTGTTGGTGCATCCCAAATGCGTTCAAGAGAGCATCGGGAGGCAAGGGTGCACCGAGGGAAGCAAGATATTGTGCAACAGAAACGTGACCTCGTTCGATAGCAAGATAAAGAGGAGTTTTTCCAGAAGGGTCGACTTCGAGTGGATCACAGCCGTGACTAACTAGGAGTTTCGCAGTTTCCAGGGCGTCGTC
Organism: Neoboletus magnificus; assembly: GCA_003316145.1. Taxonomy (NCBI): domain Eukaryota; kingdom Fungi; phylum Basidiomycota; class Agaricomycetes; order Boletales; family Boletaceae; genus Neoboletus; species Neoboletus magnificus. The sequence continues at coordinate 42,070 of QFEI01001321.1, read as the reverse complement.
CTCGCGATGAAAATACCGCACGATGACGTGAAGCAGAGGGTCTCCACAGCTAGTGTATTCATGGACGTTGGCTCCATTCTCCACCAGTACGCGGAGTATTTGTGCCGTATTCTGTCCGTCCCAATAATCCAAAGTGACGAGTATGTCAGAGGGGAGAGGGGTGCTAAGGGTAAGAAGATATCGCGCAGCTGAAATATAGCCTTGTTTGACAGCAAGGCTGAGAGGAGTATTTCCAAGAAGGTTGGCTTCGAGTGGATCGCAGCCACGGCTAACCAGGACTTTGGCAGCTTCCAGAGCATTCTCATCATCGAAGAACTGCATGATGATGTGAAGCGGAGAGTCTCCGTTGCTATTGTGCACGACAACATTAGCTCCATGTTCCATTAGCAAGCGAAGCATCTGTACTGTCATCCAGCCGGCATCATCTTTCAATGTGACGAGCAGGTCAGGAGGGAGAGGAGTGCCAAGAGTAAGAAGATATTGTGCAACAGAAATGTGATCCCGTTGGATAGCGGTGTGAAGGGGGGTAATTCCACAAGAGTTGGTTTTGAGGTGATCGCATCCGCGACTGACTAGGAGTTTGACAGCTTCCAGGGTACTATTTTCATCATAGAAGAACCACATGGCGTTGTAAAGCAGAGAGTATCCGTTGCGACTGTGTGCATGGGCATCAGCTCCATTCTCCAGCAGTAAATGGAACATTTGTGTTCTCCTCCATTCACAGGAAGGTTCCAATGTAACGAGCAGATCGGAAGGGAGAGGAGCGCCGAGAGCAAGGAGATATTGCACAACAGAGACATACTCTTGCTCGACAGCTATCCAAAGAGGAGTGATTCCACGAGAATTGGTCGTGAGGGGATCACAGCCATGACTAACCAGGAGTTCCACGGCTTCTAGAACTTGATCCTCGTCACCAAAAGACTCTATGGTGATGTGAAGCGGAGAAGATCCGTCGTGAGTGTTTGTATGGACATTAGCTCCATTCCCCAATAGTAAGCGGAGCATTCGTACTGTCTGCCAGTGGTCCTGCAAAGGGTCCAATGTAACGAGCAGGTCGGGAGGGAGGGGAGCGCCGAGAGTAAGAAGATATCGTGCAACAAACACGTGACCTTTTTCGACGGCATAGCGAAGAGGAGTGGTTCCACAAGAGTTGGCTGTGAAGGGATCATAGCCGTGACCAACCAGGAGTTTCACAACCTCCAAAATATCGATGTCACCATCGACGGACTGCATGATGTGAACCAGAGAGTATTCGTCAGTAGTGTGTGCAGGAACATTGGCTCCATTCTCCACCAACAAGCAGAGCATTGGAACCTTCTTCCACTCGGGAAAACTCTCATCGTTCAGTGCGGTGAACACGTCAGGAGGGAGAGGAGCACCGAGGGTAAGGAGATAGTGTGCAACAGAAATGCAGCCTGCTTTGACAGCGATGTGGAGAGGAGTTATTCCACGAGAATCGGCATCGAAGGGATGACAACCATAACCGACCAGGAGTTTTACGGCTTCCAGGGCCTCTTCGTCGTTGCCGGAAAACTGCAGCACAATCTGAAGCACAGAGTCTCCATCGCTATTGTGCACGAGAACATTAGTTTCATTCTCCTGCAGTAAGCGAAGCATTTGTGCTGTTGTCCATCCGCTCGAGGGCTCCAATGTATTGAGCAGGTCAAAAGGGAGGGGAGCACCAAGAGTGAGAAGGTAACGTGCAACAGAAATGTGGCCTTGCCTGATAGCGATCTGAAGAGGAGTGGTTCCACGAGAATCGGCTTTGAGGGGATCACAACCATAACCAATCAAGAGTTTCACAGCCTCCAGTGCCTCGTCGTCGCTGCTGGAGAACTGCAACACAATCTGGAGCACAGGATCTCCATATCTATCGTGCACGCTGGCTCCGTTCTCCAGGAGCAAGCAGAGCATTCGTGGTGTCGTCCATCTGTCTGAGGGTTGCAATGTGACAAGCAAGTCGGGAGGGAGAGGAGTCCCGAGAGTGAGAAGGTGTTGTGCAACGGAAACATGGCCATACTCGACGGCAATATGGAGAGGAGTGGTTCCATGAGAATCAGCCTCAAGGAGATTATACCCATAATCAACCAGGAGTTTCACAGCCTCCAGAGCCTCATCATCACTGCTGGAGGACTGCAACACGATCCGGAACACAGAATCTCCGTTGTCATTGTGTGCGGAAACATTTGCTCCATTCTCCAACAGTAAGCAGAGCATCTGTGGTGTTGTCCACCTGCCCGAAGGATTCAATGTGACGAGCAGATCGGAAGGGAGAGGAGTGCCAAGGGCAAGAAGGTGTTGTGCAACGGAAACGTGGCCTTCTTCGATAGCGATGTGAAGAGGCGTGATTCCACGAGAGTCGGCTGTGAGGGGATCACAGCCATGACTAACCAAGAGTTTTACAACTTCCAGAGCATCGTTTTGATCATCGAAAATCTGCATGAGGATGTGAAGCGGAGAGGATCCGTCATGAGTGTGTGCATGGATGTTAGCCCCGCTCTCCAACAGTAAGCGGAGTGTTTGTACTGTTTGCGGACTGTTCCAAAATCCCTTGAATGTGACAAGGAGGTCGGAAGGGAGTGGGATGTCAAGGGTAAGAATATATTGTGCCAAGGAGAAGTAGCCTTGACAGACGGCAAACCGAAAGAGATCCTCTCCGTCCGAGCCATGTGCGATATATTCATCGATAACCTGGGTATATCTCCGTACGATTGCGAGGAGGTCTTGTTCGTTAGCATCCCAGCTGAAAAAGGTGCTCAAAGACGTTTTGTTTAAGCGATGATGGTCTGTGACCTCCACAAATTCCTCCGTTTGTAACAGTACCCTTGAAACAGAAGACGGGATCCTGTTCGCATAGAGGAATAAATATTTGAACATAGGTCGGGGTATAGTGCTCCCTTCTTCCACGAACAGGGTAACCATGGCATAGTGCTGAGTTTCAAGAGCAACCTCGATGGGTAACCACCAACAACATCCATCAGTGTCCCAGCCTCTGTCGTTCAATCTGGCACCTCGTGATAGTAGCGTGCGGGCATGTTCGTCCTTGTTAAAATATGCGGCATACACCAATGGATTCGTGCCCTCCTTAGGCTTGAGTGCAGTGCGACGAAAGAATGCGCTCATGAACGAATTGGGAGCGAAAGCCACAAGAAGATAAAGTAGGAGGTCATGTCTCGCCAGAGGCCAACGTGGATTAGTAGAACCGACTACCCGCCTAGTAGAAATGCACATGTAATCCCACATTCCGGAACATCGTTGGATGTCCTCTGCGAGTGCTGTTATGTCTTGCAAGACGGACTTGAACGATGGTCCAAGGTATCCAAAGTGACCGAGAGAATCACCTAACGCATAGTCGCGAAGTGGCTGCGATGCGGAGTAGATTCTTTCCCTACGTTGAGAGGATGCACCGTTGTGGCTGGAGATGCCGGGTGATGAACTGGAGCTGCAGGGTCCCTGGGCACCCTTGAGACATATAGACATATAGCACATGCATGACCGGGCTAGTAGTATGTGTGCACGTTCCCAGTTGATGTGGTACTGTGGTAATTTGGCGCGCGCGAACTCGCTCACGAGGTACTCCTACACAACCGGGGGGTCAGTTGTACGCAAACACACAGACCAATCATAGCAATTCACCTTGACACTGAAGTGAGATAGGATGATGATTCCCGTCTTTTCGTTATAGGTCACTAGACTCCCACATGCATCCAACAAGGCCCCACCGTGCATTGGCCCAATGTCAGAATCCAGTGCTCGCGTCTCAAGATTGATTGATAACCCTTCCATGATTTCAGATAATCGCAGAGGTCGCAGCGCCGCAACGAGCCAAATCAACGCTCGTTGAGCTAGCTGCCCTTCCAGAGCCTCCATATCGATCGCCAGGAGAATTCTCTCATAAGTTTCGTCGAGTCCCTTAGGTAAGCTGTCTAGAGCGCTACGGACTTCTCTTCGAGTTACACATCGATCAAGGGTGTCGATTGAACATTGAATCCACCGGAACCTGCGAAACATAAACGCTCAGCCTGTGCAGTCAAATATGGAACGGGAGTCCCTACATGCCATCCGCCTTGTCGCACAGAACGGAGCGGATCTCTGTCTTGAATTCAGAGTCGAGGTCTCTTAGCCGTGAGCGAGCATCCAGTTCTCGGGTGATGTGCAGCTCGATATCGGCGGACACCTTGTCTGCCATGTCATCCATTGACACGAATGGAAGATTCGAGAGGTCATCCATGATAATATGCAGGGGTCGACTGGTCACGAAGAGTCGTACATGCCCTTTGATCACCATGAGCGCCTGAATGAGTCTCCGAACGTCCTTGCATTCGTCAAGGGCATCCACGACGACCAGAGGCTTCTGATTCAACAGCCTGGCCACACGAGACACAAATACAGCGAGATCCTTGGCATTACTGAGTGTTCCACCACCCCGTTGGTTCGCCTTCATCAGGTCATCAAGTACGCTTCCAAGGTTGTTGGCACGATCACGGAGTTGACGCAGCAATTGGGATAGAATTGAGCGCATTGCTTCTGCAGAGCTTGTAGACCGCTCGTTTCGAAAATCACAATAGAAAAATGTAATGACTTCTTCGTCGTGCAATGACTCCTTGAAGGAATCGATAATAAACGACCTGCAATCGGAGTCAACACCAGTAGAATACATGGAATGTAAACATACGCCAATACCGATTTACCTGCCCCAGCTATGATCACGATCGGGTCAGTAAAGAATGGTTAGTAGCATTTCGGAGGTCTCACGTTTGCCTTGCAACCACAAGAACCCACTCTCACCGTCCCTCCATGCCTTGTACTGTGCTGTGTCAAACAACCATTTGCATGTATCTTCTTGGCGGAGCAGGAATGTAGCGTCCTGCTTATTGGCACAGTTCAATCCGTCAAGCCACTTCAATATCTCCTCTAGTTTCTTCTCTGGTTTCTTCTCTAGAGAAAAGTCAGGACGGTGACCTATGAGTCCAAGTCAACGATCAGCGTAAATTACTACCTTCCTCTTCCCTCTGCTTGTCAGTTTTCATCTCTTGTCTCCTCTTTGTAACTGCATGTCCGTCGCGGTGGACAACTCTCTCCAGCTCGCTGGTGCTGAGCAACTATTAGATGGTGTTCGTTCGTCGCATGCTAAGGCTTAACTCACTCGATGTCTGCCTGCAGGGGAACTAGTAAATCTTCGTCGACGATGTCAGATCCCTCCCCAATGATATGCTCTATCTGGCTGTCTTGGTGGATACCTGAACCCAGTAACGGGGTAGTACTGATCATCAATTAGAAGATGGCCCTTCATAGTGCCTTAAAACTCACTCAATGTCCGTTTGGACCGGAGCTGGAAGCCCTGGCGTAATATTAGATTCCTCTTGAGTGATGTGGTCTCGAGATTGGGGTACAACTTGCTGTCTTTGAACAGCATTCCCGTTGTTCCTGAGTGGTGTTATCATTACGAGCACTCCATCGGATCCAGGCGGCGAAGAGACTCACCAGAACTCTGCGGAGAACAAGAAATAAAAATATCCTTTGCATGAATTAAAGAGATCGACAGCCTCCGTGATTTTGCCTTGCGTAGTAATTGTCGAACCTCGTCCTCTTCGAAAAGCCCATGACATCATCCATGAGGAGGTATCTGTCCGAAGCAATCTCTCCATCTGACCTAGTGTGCGTAGGCACTCTTGTGGTTCATCCGTGTCAAGCCAGTCCTCTATTCGGACGTCGACCGCAAGTCCTCCTTCAGGTGGCTTACCGAGGATACCTGCGAGGCACTCGCAAGCAACGGAAATCCTTCGCATGTCCTCTTCCAACTGAAAATGACAATGCGGGACGACATTGAAGTCCTCGCGATCGGCATACTTGTTGGCGGCAGTGACTACCTGATGTGAGGCGGACGCGATTTTGTGGAAAATCTTGCGGGAACGCTCCATGGATGATGATCAACCAAGAGAGTACTGCAAAGCGCCAGTTTCCACAAGCTGTACACTGTGCCTCCATAGATAGCTTCCCAAAATCAGATCCAAAACCCAGAGGTCAGAAAACAGTCGTTTTGTGCCTGTACTAATACATGGGTACTCCTTGCTATGCATACGTTTACTAGAAGCTACTCCACGTCAAAGTATTCATCCTCGTCGTCCTCGTCCTCGTCCTCATCCTGTTCACCACTGGCAATTCTGTCCTGTTTCTCTTTCTGCCTCCGCAGGTACTCGCGATGCCGCTCTTCGGCCTCCTCCAGAGTGAGGATTTCAAGTTTGGTCTTGTGAGATTCAGATGTGACTTTGCCTTCACAGTATCCTTGGAAATATGAAATGTCGAAGAAACGTGGGGGAACCGTTTTCTCCTCTGCGTCATATTCCTGTGATTAGCATGTCAGTGTCGATATACCAAATAGAGAGGAACATGACTACCCCTGGAATATCCCAGTGTGCGTCCTCAATGGGGGGCTGGTTATGTCTATCAGCAGAATTCTGCGTACGGGGGAATGTTGGGCATACAGCTCCTTGAGCGTCTTTGAAAATGGGGAGGCTGCTGGGAGCATTCAGACGATGGAATATATTCCCCTGTTCGCAAGTGATGTGCACCGTCCCTTCATCTGACAATACAACCCGGTGAGAGTTTAGAAAATGGTAGAGATGATCCATGTACCACCCAGATTATATGTATAGACGATCGCAACCTGTGGATTCGAGCATTGGCCATCGCTGACGTTGGTGGCCTCGTTGTGCGACCAGATACTCTCGAGAGTGAGTCCCTTTTCCTCCATTGTCATGACATTATCAATCGGGTCCTTTCTGCGCGTGACTTTGGGTTGTACGCGATAGATGGGTTTGCTGGTACGAAGCGCCTCCAGTGGTCAACCGCCCTGTAATCACCTAGTTCGTAATCTTCCAGAGGGCGCTTGCGACCACAAGACTGGATGGTGCCTACCAACTCCTCATCGTCGTGGAGCACGACATTGGGAAAGACCTCTGCATGGTGGAGGTGAGAGTCATTCCATCCGAACATGTACTGGATCAACGTGTGGAGGTTGGCAAAAGTGAACGTGCACGGTAGATGGACGATGCGATAGACTCTGAACCTGGCGAGCTGGAAACGAAGCTGGATGTAATCTGTCGTCTCCCGGGGCGATATGTAGAGGTATTGTTGAGCTCTGTTACCGCCGAATTCAAGCTCGTCCAGCTCGTCAAACATGGTAGACGATGAGCATGAATCGCGACTATCCCACACGACTTGTCGGATTAGCTCATCTTGTATTAGTACCCCCTACCGACCACATTCATGTCGGGTTCGGACATCAACAGATTCGTGAGCGACAACTGTCTCAAAGTACGTGTCTATGAAAAAAAGCTGGCTCTTTTCTATACTAATCACTGTTCAAGTTCTTTGGCCTCGCCGAGAGAAGCATCGTCGATTTTGTTACCGCCTCAGGTCCGTCTCTTGCTATCACCGGCTGTCTCACTGCATCTCATTGTTTGTTACCAGCCTCGTCCTCAAAGTCGCCCGAGGCCCTGTTTGCCTCCCTCACCGCATCCGGTCTCCCGAACACCTCCGACGCCCATGCATTCGTCACCGAGCTCTTTCAACGCGCGCCTCGGAAATCGAAGCACAAGCAGAAGGCGACCGCAGATGAAGGCGCCCGCAAACAAGCCGAAAGGGAGGCCCGTGAACTGACCGCCAAGAAATATGGCTTTCTGCTTGATGAAGGTGACTCGAAGGCGGATGTCGTCGAGCCGGCGGGCAAGCCAAGTAGACGCGCTGAGAAAGGGAAACAAGAGCGACGTCTTCGCAAGCGGGACCTTGATAGCAAAGAGTGGGAGAGTGATGAAGATGAACTGGCACGGAAACGGCATAAAGCCGACGCATTCGCATCGCGATCCCGTTCTCGCACCCCTCCGGATGACACACAGTTAGATATCGAGGACTCGGAAGTTCGCAAGGAGAGAGAGCGTGTCGAAGACATGAAATCCAGGGATGAGTTCGCCGAGCGTGTACGCCAGCGTGACCTCGAGAAAACGAAGAAACTCGTCGAAGACCGCTCCTCTCGTGCGTCTGGTCCTGGCGCTGCTGACGCTGCAGCCCGTCGACAGCTCGCCGACGACGCGGGAGCACGTGTCCGAGCACTCCCGTCTCTCCGCGTTCACTCCCGTCAGGAATATCTCACAAAGCGCGAAACCCAACAGATCGAACTCTTGCGCAGGGAGATTGCAGACGATGAAGCCCTCTTCGCTGGTATGAGGGTTTCCAAGAGAGAACAACGAGAACTAGAACGGAAGAAGGAGCTTTTGAAACTCGTCGAGGAACGCCTCAACATAAATGACAAGTGGGAGGGATATCAACTTCCCGAGGACTACTTCACAGAACAAGGGAAAATCGATAAAAAGAAGAAAGAGAATGTTCTGTACCAACGATATGAAGAAGCCAAGCGTAAGGAAGACCAGTTCGTGACCGATGTCGATCAGTGGGAGGCCAGTCAGACGAAGCACAGTACATTCAAGACCGGCGCGATGGATAAACGAGAGATCGTGGATACTTACGAGTACGTCTTCGACGAAAGTCAGACGATTAAGTTCGTCATGGACCAGACCTTGAAAGGTGAAGGCATGATGATGAGCGAGAAGGACAAGCTTCTCCAACGACAAATTGAAGAGGCTGAACAGCGGAGTGAGCATCATCATCATCGTTCTCTCTCCCGGAATTCCTCCTCATTGTTTATTACACAGTCAAAACTATCGAGGAGACTCGCAAGTCTCTTCCAATCTACACTTATCGCGAAGAACTTCTTGCTGCGATTAAAGAGCATCAAGTTCTCATTGTCGTGGCAGAGACTGGTTCTGGAAAGACGACACAACTACCGCAGTATCTTCATGAAGCTGGCTATACAGCTGGTGGTCTCAAAGTTGGATGCACACAACCTCGACGAGTGGCCGCAATGTCCGTTGCTGCGCGTGTTGCGGAAGAAATGGGCACCAAAGTCGGGTATGAGGTCGGATATTCCATCCGGTTCGAGGATTGCACAAGCGACAAAACGGTACTCAAGTATATGACGGATGGTATGCTCCTGAGAGAGTTCTTGACAGAACCAGATCTCGCAGGGTACTCGGCGCTAATAATTGATGAAGCGCACGAGAGAACACTTAGTACGGACATTTTGTTTGCTCTCGTCAAGGTGCGATGGTCCACGCCGACTGTTATACTTCATAGGCTAATTAGGGTGCCATAGGATATCGCAAGGTTCCGGCCTGAACTTCGGCTGTTGATTTCAAGTGCTACAATGGACGCCGAAAAATTCAGCGAATATTTTGACAATGCGCCTGTATTCTACGGTGAGCGGGTTTCGACTCGATTCTGTGCGACGACTATATTTACACTTGCCAGTACCTGGGCGTCGATACCCGGTCGATATCCATTATACACCTCAACCAGAGGCCAATTACCTGCATGCTGCCATCACAACCGTCTTCCAGATCCACACGACCCAGCCGAAAGGCGACATCCTAGTTTTCTTCACCGTAAGTCCAAGCTGTTGCTTCACGCTTCACCAATTCCCAGACACGCTTGCCATTTAGGGCCAAGACGAAATCGAAGCTGCTCAAGAGAACCTCCAGGAAACAGCACGTGCACTCGGAAACAAGATTGCCGAGCTTATCATCTGTCCCATCTACGCGAATCTCCCGTCTGATATGCAGGCCAAGATCTTCGAGCCCACACCCCCAGGTGCACGCAAGGTCGTTCTGGCCACTAACATTGCAGAGACAAGCATCACGATTGATGGAGTGGTGTTTGTGATCGATCCGGGATTCGTGAAGCAGAACGTATACAACCCGAGAACGGGGATGAGTTCGCTGGTCGTCGTGCCCGTGCGTCTAACATCCTGATGCTCAGGATATGGTCCACCATATTGACTTCATCATCTAGTGTTCCAGGGCTTCTGCGAATCAGCGTGCAGGTCGTGCAGGTCGTGTAGGGCCAGGGAAAGCCTTCCGGCTATACACGAAGTGGGCCTTCGGGAATGAACTGGAAGAAAATACGATACCAGAAATCCAGCGCACGAATCTCGGTATGACGGTCCTTCTGCTCAAGTCTCTGGGGATCAATAACTTCATGGAGTTTGAGTTCATGGATCCACCGCCTGGGGAAACACTCATCCGTGCACTCGAATTACTGTATGCACTTGGAGCGCTGAATGACAGAGGGGAGCTAACAAAACTCGGGAGGCGCATGGCAGAGTTCCCGGTTGACCCAATGCTTAGTAAGGCAATCATCGAGAGTGAAAAGTATGTCTGCACAGACGAGGTGAGGGGAATTCTGTCGTCTTTCAGTAGGAGCTAGATACTGATTCTCGACAGGTCCTGACAATCATATCAATGTTGTCAGAATCTTCATCTCTCTTTTACCGTCCCAAAGACAAGAAACTTCATGCAGACCAAGCCCGGCAGAACTTTGTTCGTGCTGGGGGTGACCACTTTACGCTGCTGAACGTCTGGGAGCAATGGGCTGACACGAACTATTCACAACAATTCTGCTATGAACAATTCCTGCAGTTCAAGAGTCTTAGCCGTGCGAGGGACATCAGGGACCAGTTAGCAGGCCTGTGTGAGCGCGTCGAAGTGATCGTGAATAGTAACCCGAACTCGAACGATATCACCCCCATCCAAAAGGCGATCACTTCTGGATACTTTTATAACACGGTGCGTTTTTCCTTTTTTTTTCGCGTGAGGGTCGATTCTGGTACGGTACTCATCTCGTGGATCTTTCGGGTACTCTTCCAGGCGCAATTGCAGAGAAGCGGCGATTCGTATCGGACGCTCAAGACCAGCCAGACGGTGTACATTCATCCATCGTCGAGTCTTTTCCAGCATCAACCTCCCGTGAAGACGGTACTGTATTACGAACTCGTGATGACGTCCAAGTCGTACATGAGGTGGGCTTGATGATTCGCTTCTGAACATTTCCCGATGCTGAACGCGCGCGTTTTATAGGCAAGTGATGGAGATTAAACCCTCGTGGCTCATGGAAGGTGAGTGATATTATTTCGTCCGCTCGGTCCAGGTTTCTTTGTTCAACCAGACATGTATTCGTGTTTCGCCTTTCAGTCGCACCGCATTACTTCAAAGCTGCGGATCTGGAGCAGCTAACGACCGGGGAGAAGAAGATGCCGAAGGCTGCTGGCTATTCCGGCGCTACCACGAGCGTCGCATCATGACATTGATTCATAGTCGTGAGCTTACTGTCAGGTTCCTTGTTAAGATGAACCGCTCTGTTGATAGCTGTCCATGTAGTGTAGTCGTGTGTAAGACGTCCACAGCTAACTATGTTGCCATCTCGTTGTGCTGCGTCAAGATAGTAGTCAAGTTCCCAAGTATCGTACAGGCATGTACAGGATACAGGTGGATTACAGTCGCACACCTATGAACACGCTTTCGCCAGTGGGACTTACTGTGCCCAGTTTGATTCCTTGAGGAGGTCACGAAGGTGTTTGGCCTCGTCATAGTAGTCTAACTGGCTTATCTTCGAGATACCGTACCTCACGCGCGTTTGATTCTATGCGAAAGATGAATGCCATCCCAAGCCGGAAAAGAGACGTCTGCCCACATTGTAAGTATCTTGTTTGGCACGGCAGCTGAAATTGAAAGTCTTTCCGGCCGACTGCACCATGAGAGCGTTATACTTGGATTCGTCTTGTTCCTTGACACAAGTTGAGTGGGCGGCCACATACAAGAGTGCATGATACCTACCTTGATCTCCACGATCTCATCTGCAGTTTTCCCAAATACTGCGAGGCCGGCATCGTTGAATCCTTGCAGCCACGCTTGGCCGGACCAGTCCGCCACCGCCATGGACATGATGTATCTAACCGACCGAGTCAAGATCCAAGCTGCAGGCGCACGAGTGTATATCACGCACCGGTATTCTGGGCGGTCGAACGTCTTTTCACACTTTTCACACCGCCAACCATTACCCAAGTCGGTGACCTTCTTGTTGCAGTTTTGCGTAGGACACGCGGGATATGCGATGTTTTCGCTCTTTATGTGCATTACCGTAGCACGAACGGAGAAGAACTCTGCTTTGTCAGACATGCCGAGCTGCGATTCTTTGACGTCGCTCAAATGACGCATCTCGTTGCGGTTGAAGCCGCCAAATGATGATCCACTGGATGACGCTGCGTTTGAGTGGGATTGGAAGGACTTCTCCACTCCAATACCGTCGTACCAGCCACGGAGCAAATGGGCTTCCTCGATGTCAGGAGAAATCGTCATATAACTCGAAGACATGGTTGAAAGGTTCCGTCCTGGGCCAGGGATGTAACAAGCGTAGTGGGTAGAGCTCTAGACGTACCTCCAAAATCTCCAACCTTAACACCTTTGAATGCAATAACGGGGAGATCATCAGCTGTGAATGTCTCCGCCTGTCTCCCCCAAATCGTCATCCTAACAGAGTAGAGAGACTTGTCAACGATGGTAAGGTCGCGTTTTGCCACCTAGAAATAATGCTTAGATGATAGGATGATCAATGAGATGACACTTACCGATTTGTTGGTTGCTTTGGAGATAACTTCCCCAAGAGGTCCAACTTCTTTGATGATACCAATAACATCTGCTTTCATTCGATCACTTAAACAAACACCCTCAGTGGGTTCACGTACCACAAGTTGAATCCTTCTGGAGGTCTTCCAGAGATGATAATGGGATAAAATTGTACTTGATCGTTGGTAAATTGCTTGCGTCGACACACTGCAACATCAATTCGTCAACCGAATGCCCACTGTTGATCGGATAACCAACCTCTTCAATCTCTGTGTTCTTTTCGAAGCCGATCTCATAATCGTTTTGAACGTTGGAAAACTTTTTCTTGGCAAGGTTCACTCGGCCTTTCGAAATGTAGTAGACTTTGCCCTCCTCCAACTTGTCATAAAGCTCGTCCACAACTGCGTTGAAAGCAGTTGCACGTATCTCGCCTGTCTCATCTATCAAAGTCACATTGAAGAGCTTACCCTCTCCACGGGGATTGGACCAAGCTCTGACTTCCGTTTTCTGAGCAACACGAGCCTTGATGGTCCAATTGTTTTGATAGGGGCTAAGGCCTTCGATCGGATATATGGATCTGCCCTGCTTACCACCGGCACTAGAGCGAGCTGTACTCGGTCGGCTGGAAGAAATGAAGGACTGGGGAGCCATGCTCATCGACGCCTCAGGGGTTTCTGCGGCTGTGTTGGCAGGAGTGCTATCTGAGGCAGGGGCTGCGGCGGGATTGCCAATTTTTTCCTCGTCTCTGGAGACGACGTGAAGATTAAGAATGATGATGAGTCTAGACACACATGAGCGTAACCATCAGAGTCGAATAAGGAAGTCTGGACCTCTTATCTTGCACGAAATTGCACGTGAGTTTGTCAATGACCACGATGGTATTCTTGACGATGTCCCCGCGAGAGACGAGCTCGTTGAGTTGTGTTGCAAGCATGGCCTGGACGAAGTGGACGCCATCGGAGAGGATGATGCGGTACCTGTCGATGACCGCGACCGCGGTGGTTGCCTGGGCCACTTTTTTGATGGAGAGCAGTTGGACGGTGTAGCCCGTGCCCAGCTCGTCAATCTCGGTCGGGGAGGCCTCGCTGAGACGCGCACAGACACCTGCTGAGAGCTGCTGCTGGGACATGGTGGATGAGTGGAAAGACGAGACGCGGACGCGCGAGTCGCGGGTCGCGTTATTTGTACCAAATGCACCTTTGTTTGTCGCCTTCCGACCATGTCCTACACCGCGTTATTGAGCCATCTGCACAGACCAGCCTCCACATCGCCGCCGCCGCTGCAAACGCTCCAGGGTCTCATCGTACACTATCTCTCCCAGCTCACACCCTCACCGACGCCGCTCGCTGCAGCCATCGTTAGCAGCCCGCTCTTCCGACCATTCTCGTTCGCCAAGCTCGATGCACTTAGCATCTCCTTCCGGCACGCTGTCCACGCAAAGCTTCGCCTCTTGAAGGACGAGCCAAGCGGCTTGTTCTCGCCGAGCCTAAACGTGCGATTAGCAGATTGGTCGATTTGTCTGCTCAAGGGGTTCGAGGGGGGTCATGCGATCACGCGGCTCGCTTGCTGCAGTGGGCTTCTATTAGGGCTCGAGGACATACTTCCCAAATTACTCGCAAAAAAACCGAATGTAAAATCCAATGTAGAGGACGAATTGATCCTCGCATTTGCAGACGTTATTGACCTCTTTATCTCGTCCGATTCCTGGGGCAAGCAATTCAAGCCCATCACTGAGGGGGGAGGTACGATAATCGCCCCTTGAGTGGGCATTCATGCTAAGCAAGCACGCAGAGGATGCCCTCACGCTCCCTTTGATTATCTCGTCCCAGGCTTTGTTGGTTGTTCCGCCGGAAAAGGTCGTTGCGCTGCCGTTGCAAGTGCGTTTTTCCATGTCGATACTTGCTGCCCTGCTAATCTACATTAGCAAATGCTGAGTCTAGTCGTTCGGGCAATAACGCAAGCATTTGTGTATGGAACTTTCATATCCACGTTTTCCTCGCATCTAGAATTCAACCCCGAATTCAGAGTATCCGTCAAGGTGAGTCTGACGTGAGATATGGGTCCCAAGCATGCCTTTGATCTGTTTGCCAGTCGGATGCACCTATTTATGAAGAAATTAACCCAATAGCGTCCTCTCATGCAATGATTCACATGGGCTCTCTCTCGAAACTGTGCTCCCGAAGCATCTCACTGTATGTAGATTATCGTCCCAAACTTGCCCTTCCCCCGGTCCACGAGACATTTCGTGCACTAGAGGCTATAGCAAGGAATGTCGAGGCCGGATGGTTAAACAGTGGTTTAGCTGAGGTCAGAGAGGAGTCAATAGGTATGCATTTATTCTGAACGAATACTTCTTGTCTCACGTCTAGGTAGCTCCAGAGACTCAACCACTTACCATGTCCATCTGGACAATCCTCAAGACCCTGCTGTTTTGTACAATTATGGTTACAGAAGCGGGCCTCTCAACCTCAGTCTACATCCCACCAGCATTCAGCCACTCATCCTCAGCGCTTGCACTTATCACGCTACGCGCCTTCTCTCATCTGGCTTTTGTGATCGAGAAATTCGGTGGTGCTGGTCACGGAGCCTTTGCAGAGCTTAAGCGGGGCTTCTATCTAGCTCTCGATGTCCTTGCAAACAATGCAGATGAAAGTGAACAATTTGTCAGGGGGTTGTGCGACGAAATATGGTCCAGTGGGTTGATGTCGACGCATCCAGTGCAACGGGCAAAGAAAGCCTTTGCCTTGAGCGCGATCGAGCAGCTCGTTCCCGTTCTGAGCCCGACAACGATTCAGACAATCGTTTTGCCGTTTTGTTCCCCGTGAGCTGAGCAGCCGAAGTCTGCAGGTGGTCATTAATAATCATTCTTCAGGCATCTATCGAACTATACACACCGCGGGGAATTTGAGTCCGCTCACAGCGTTGTGCTGGCCATCTTTTCATCGCGCTCAAAGCGGATTGCCGAGAATGCCTCGGCGCGTCCGGATGATCCGCTCATGTTGGACTCTACGTTCACTGAGAGAATGGTCCCATTCTATCTTGAGTGCTTGCTTGAGGTAAGCTGTGCCTTGTATTCGTATTCCAGGCTGAATCTAATGGTTGGACAGAACTCTTCGGATGGGCGCTTGAATGTGACCCAATTACGCCTCGCATTCGCCGTTCTTGTGAAGAGTGCGTCTCTAACTCGCGATCCTGCGCTTGCATGGCTGTGTGTCAGCTCGATCCTCGCAACGTGCAAAGAATTGCAGCAAGACATCGACCGACGACGCTGGTTGCATTTAGCCTTGATATCGACTGTGCCCTCCCTTCCCCTCGCGCTGCTCCCACAAGGATTGTCGGCGGTGAAGGATGTCATTGATGATGCGCTCAACGATGTGAGCCAGAAAGAACTTGTGGAAGCATTGTTCCAAGAGATCATGGAAAATATTGGGGACGCAGAGAAGGAGTATGCTGTCCGTTGGTGGAACGAGCGACGTGTCGAGTGGTCCGTTGCAGGGCTGGATATGGATCCTGCTGTCCACAAGGGTGAGCGTTTGGGGACAAAAGGTTCGGATATTGTGCCACGGTTGTAGCGCTCCAGGATCGGTTTGATCACTATAATTCAAGCTTTCTCTAAACAATCAGTAAAGCCGACCCTGCTCCACACTCAGTAAGTATTCACAGTTATATAGTAAGCGTACCGAACCTGGCGTCCGTTCCGCCGTCATGTGAACACAATGAACACGTAAAATATCCTAATCACACACACCATGCAGTCAGATGAACAGCTCTTTCCTTCTCTTTCTTCCAAAGTCGGAGGACGGAGTCCTTTCGTGATTTATCGATGGCCGAACTCGATTCTCCTGCAGGGGAGCTCCCATACATTCCGGACAACTTAACGCTCGCACAGTTCATTCTCGATTCCCAGCATCCCTGCAGGCCTATCCGCAAACATGGTATACCCTGGTTCATTGAAGATCACACGGGACGGACATTGGGTTACGAGGAGGTGAGACCTCAAGTGCTCTGCATCACTCACATATGTACCAAGGTTGCACTACGACTGCATTGTCCGGCTGACGTTCCAATCCACCATTCACTCAGATACGTGCACGAGTTTTCGGCCTAGCCAACGGATTAAAACATAGATTTGGCATCAGTATGTGCATTGTCCGCAGTTGGTCCATCAGCGTTGACCCCTGTCTAGAGGAAGACGATGTTGGTCAGTATGTAGTACAGGTTCTCGCTGATCAATGAGTAAACTCATGTCACACAAGTCCTGATATTTAGTCCGAATCATGTCGGTGCGTCATTCCATGTCGTCTCATCCCAAATGCTGTCTCCGACCCACGGATAGACTACCTCGTCGCCGTCTGGGCTGCTCACAGACTGGGCGCTATCATGTCGTACGTGTCGTTCTGTCTTTCTGCTCGCGAAAGCTAAGGGGCGACAGTGGAGCGAACCCTCTCTTTACTCCCGACGAACTTGCGTATCAAATACAAGCGACCAAGTCCACTGTTGTCATCACTCACCCCGAGTCGTTGCCCGTGGCCTTCTCTGCCACTCGAGCCACTAAGCTGCCAGCAGAACGTATCATACTGTTCAACGTGGATGGCGCTTCACATGGCACACAAACCACCGTTCAGAACGTCATCGACGAGGGGCTATCCAACACATCGACTTTCCATGAACGTATGCTACGGTCCGGTGAAGGAAAGACGAAGGTGGCGTTCCTCAATTTCTCCAGCGGGACAACAGGCAAACCAAAGGTCTGGATTCTGGAATATCGTCGTGAAGTTTTCTCCGCGGCTGACCTACACGTTAGGCTATCGCAATACCCCACTATGCACCGATAGCCAACGTCATCCAGCTTGCTACCCATAACAGAGTAAACGATCCTGGTTGGGAGAACCAGCGATTCAGACCGGGTGACATTTGTTGTGCTGGTAGGAGCCCCGTTTGATGAATCCTGCAATGTACTGACAAGCTCTCACATAGTTCTTCCACTGTATCGTACGTGATGCTTTCGACTGCAAGCCCAGTTAACTACGATGTACTTGACCAGACATATACGGCCTGGTCTTCAATGTGAGAGATTCGATCTACTGCTCTGGAAGTTGCTGACTTATGTCTTAGACCCACCTTAGCTTCTTCTGCGGCGTCCGTCAATCATGGTCCTTGTGATGTTCCGCCTAGACTGACGACAGAAATAGATGCCTATCGTCCTCACTACCAAGTTCAACTTTCTGAACTTCATGAAAAGCATCGTTAGACACCGGATTACACATCTCATGTGAGTTTCAGGTTCGTGTTAACTCGCATCTCTGACCTACGATTCTAGGGTTGTTCCTCCTCAAGTTGTACTCTTCTGTAAAGTAGGCACTCGGTTCCATGCACAAACGCACTCCGATTGACGCGAGGGATAGCATCCAGCTGTCAAAGAGTATGATTTTAGTCACGTCCGGTACTTGACCTCTGGCGCAGCTCCACTATCTCGAGAGTTGATAGAGCGGCTAATCGAGATTTTTCCGAATGCGGCCATTGGTCAAAGTTATGGTACGTTCCTCCCTTAAGGATATCTGCCTACCGCACTCATCCTTACATTCTAGGAACTACAGAATCTTGTACTGTCATCACCACTTGGTCACTTGAGAACAAGTGCGATCTAAGCGGCAGTGCCGGCCAGCTTATCCCCGGGATCACTGCTAGAGTGGAGAAGCCTGATGGAACGCTTGCGGAATTTGACGAGCCCGGAGAACTGGTAGTGCGTACCCCATCGCTCGCATTGGGGTATGCCGGAAACCCAAAAGCGTACGTGGACGGATCTCTTCCGATTGTTATCAACTGATGACCATCCATGCAGCACGAAGGAGACCTTTGTGAACGGGTAAGCAAACCATGTTTTGGGGCATCCAAACTGCTGAGGACCCGTTAGGTGGCTTCGTACGGGCGACGAAGTCAAGATGAATTGCAAAGGCGAAATTTTTGTGCTGGATCGCCTCAAGGTCAGATTGGAGATTAGGTTCGCTGGGTTATGTTGACTTTGTTCGCCAGGAAATGTTGAAAGTAAGAGGGTTCCAAGTTGCGCCTGCAGAATTAGAAGGTTGTATTCTTGATCATCCGGACGTCTCGGACACATGTGTTGTAGGAATCCCTGACGAATACAGTGGCGAACTCCCACTTGCCTTTATTGTCCTACGATCGGATGCTGTAAGCAGGATACGAAATGACCCGGGTGTGGCGGAAGGAATCAAGCAGTCGATTATGAAGGTTGATAAATCAATTCATTTCCGAAGGTGGCTGCAGCTGACGCCGTGGACAGCACGTTGCGGACAACAAGGTGGCATACAAGAGGTTGGCGGGAGGGGTCGACTTCGTGGACGACATCCCAAAGAATCCGAGTGGGAAATTACTTAGGCGCGTGCTCAGGGACAGGGCCCGGAGGATGATATTGCGGCCGGCTGCGAAACTCTGATCCCTCCGGAACTGGAACTCGTGTTTCAGATATGAATGATTTTGTACCTGGTATCAAACACCTGCGATAAATCGCGAGATAGTACTGCGTCCTCGTTGATCCGATTTTCCAGCGCCATAACTCCATTCAGTGCCCTTGTTCAAGCGATGAACCGGATTGGCGGTAAGTTGAGACGTGTAAGCCTTGCCAAGCTGTTGGATTATTACTAGAAGTAAGAACCGCCCGGCTCCCATGATTGTGGTGACGTGACCATCTTCCCTGGCACCCCTGCTCGTTCGTGTTCTCCTCCAACCTCATCCACTCGGAACTTCAGGGCCCAGCATGTTCGAGATATCTGGCGGCGCCTTCAACTATTCCGTCCCAGATGACCTGACTATTCCACAGTTTTTCCTGGATTCCCACCACCCTTTGCAGCCTACCCGCAGGGCTGGCATCCCGTGGCTGATTGAAGATGCAACTGGGAGACGCATCGACTTTGAGGAGGTAAGTGGTAGATCACGATCCGGTTTACTAGCACGTCGATCCAGAACTGCACCAGTTACGTATACGGACGTTTGGGCTTGCGAACGCGCTCAAGGCGCGGTATGGAATCAGTGAGTTGCAAACGTGCCGGCCCTAACTCTGCGCTGCGACTTTCTTACGCCGTACGCCCCATGTAGAGGAAAATGATGTTGGTATGTCCATCGCTCTTTTCCCTCTCTTTTTCACTTCGTGTGCTCATTGTGTTGTGTTAGTGGTGATATTCAGCCCGAACCATGTCGGTGCGTTTCCGTCCTTTGGTCGGAAAAGAAGATATGAAGATGAAATGAAATCCATGTTGCATTTTTCTGTTCCCTTTAGACTATCCACCAGCGATATGGGCGACGCATAGACTGGGTGGTATCGTCTCGTCAGTCGCGTTTCGCCATTTTTTTTTTATACTTCAGGCTTCACATGTGTGACCATGTACACGACACAGGGGCGCGAACCCGGGATATACTGTCGACGAGTTGCTATACCAAATGAAAGCCACAAACGCGACCCTCGTCATTACCCACCCAGTGTCTTTGAGTACCGCCGTGTCCGCAGCGCGACAAGCCGGCATACCAGGCACGCGTGTCGTGTCGTTCGAGGAGGCCCCTGGAAGCCCCCTTACCACCGTGGAAGCGCTCGTACAAGAGGGACTAAGAATGGACCGGTGTTTCGTCGAGCCCAGACTGAAGCCCGGCGAAGCCAAGTCCAAGATCGCCTTTCTCAATTTTTCTAGCGGTACGACCGGTAAGCCCAAGGTGAGGGGGCCTTGGATGCCCCATGTATGCCCACTGAACCCAATATCGTACCAGGCGGTGGCGATCTCGCACTACGGTCCTATCACGAACGTCGTTCAGATGGCCGTCCATAACAAGATTGATCAGAACTGCGCGTGGGAGGATCAGAGGTACCGTCCTGGTGATGTAGCTGCTGGAAGTGAGTCCAATGTGTCAGTGCGCTTTAGTCGGCACTGAGTGCTGAGCGACGGTCCAGTATTGCCTTTTTACCGTAGGTAGTCCCGTATCCCATTCCTGGATCTCTCTGACGTCCTGCGACTCAAGACATTTATGGCCTCGTGGTTTCTGTAAGCCTCGCGCGTTTTTGTGTACGACGTATCGTACGGCTCACTTACGACCCAAGTTGCACTTTTTGATGTTCTGTCGCGTAAGGTCCTTCCTTTCCTCACTAGCAAACGTCGTGGTGACCGCATTCCTCAGGTTACGTTGGTGGTGATGTCAAAGTTCAGCTTTATAGACTTTTTGGAGAGTATTTCCCGGCACAAGATAACGCTCTTGATGTAATGCTTGCACTCATTCACCCCCGGCTCAGTTAACCGACACTCTTGCAGGCTCGTACCCCCCCAAATCGTGTTGCTTTGCAAGGCAAGTTCCAGTGGCTGCCGTCGTGAATAGTAATCCAACGACACTAGCATCCGGCAACCAAAGAGTACGATCTTTCAGGCATCAGATACATGATCTGTGGTGCAGCACCTCTTTCCGCGGAGCTCATGAACCAGCTCACGGAGGTCCTTCCGAATGCACAGATTGGCCAAGGCTATGGTCGGCATGATCCGTGTTGCCCGTGAAGTTCACGTTCTGACGAGGTCTGTTGTAGGTTTGACTGAGTCGTCGACCTCAATCTCCATGTTCTCTACGGAGTCAAGGATTGGAGTCCCGGGAAGTGCTGGTAAGCTCCTCCCAGGCATCGTAGCTCGCATCGTGAGAGCGGACGGGACGCATGCGGGATTCAATGAGGCTGGGGAGCTCCAGGTGAAGATGCCTTCGTTGGCTCTTGGATATTGGAACAACGAAGAGGCGTGAGTTTCCTTGCATTTTTTTCTCTCGTGAGATGTCTCTGGAGCTTAACGGCAAACAGGACGAGGGAAACCTTTGTAGATGGGTAAATCCATGTTCCCTCGACGGCCTGATTACACTAACTCTGGCTTGCAATAGATGGCTCCGCACGGGCGACGAAGTCGTCATCAACGAAGACAAGGAAGTGTTTATCCTGGATCGTCTCAAAGTTGGTGGCGTCGTTTCCAAAACGGATCCCCCCGCGCTGACGCATTGACAGGAAATGATGAAAGTCAGGGGGTTCCAAGTGGCGCCCGCTGAACTGGAAGGATGCTTGCTCGACATCCCCGAGGTCGCCGATGTATGCGTTGTTCCGGTTCCAGATGATTATAGTGGCGAAGTGCCGATGGCGTTTGTCGTTCTCCATGCGCCCGTCGCCGAGCGTGTGGCGGAGAACCCGCGTGAAGCGGAAAGGGTCAAGGCTGCAATCATCAAGGTTCGTACTAGTGTCGACTCGCCCAAATGTGATTAATGACGGTGATGTCGATTGGGACGACCAGTTTGTGGTAGACAACAAGGTGGCGTATAAACAGCTTGCGGGAGGGGTCGAGTTCATCGATGTGATTCCGAAGAATCCGAGTGGGAAGCTCCTTCGGCGTGTGTTGCGGGATCGTGCGCGAGAGATGAAGGCAAAGGCGAAAGCGAGGCTCTAGGATATTTCGTGTACTCGCTTTCGTATCTTATCTTATCTCGGGTTCGCGGAAAGAGAACGCGTCATGTTCGCTTGCGCGTCTCCGCCTTACAATTTCGGCACCTGCTGGGCAGGCCACGACCAGCCTTGCATAGAACGTCTGCCCGCTCTCTATCCACCATGTCCACTCCAGTCAAGCTTTATGTGTACGATCTCAGCAATGGCATGGCCAGACAGCTCTCTCTCCAGCTCACCGGTCGCCAGATGGACGGTATATGGTTCGTCTCCGCAGGCTGCTTTGTGGGTCGGTGCTAATCGTAACCGTGGCCAAGTGTAGGCACACGTCCGTCGTCGTCTTTGGCAAGGAAATATTCTACGGACAGGGGATCAGTATCACGCAACCTGGAGAGTCTCATGTGCGTCGATATCATCGCAAATTGCTGTACGGTGGTTACTGAAGTCTCTTCCCTCCCCCCTCTTTCTCGCTGCGTGACGATGAATAGCATGGATCACCACTTCGGATCGTCGATATGGGAGAGACTGCGATAGACGAAGATACGTTCAACGATTACCTCGCTGCCATGCGCGACCATTATACTGCAGACAAGGTACGCACGACGTGCCAACCCTCATCGTAACGACCCTCGGTCGACTGAACCCACGTGGCTCGCAGTACCACCTGCTAGGTGAGCGGGATTCAATGCGAGGACTGGACTAGATCACTGAGTTATGTCGACAGACTTTAATTGCAATTCGTTCACCAACGACTGTATTGGATTCCTGACTGGCGGGAGCATTCCTCCCTACATTACATGTAAGTAAGCACTCTCATTCCCCCGTTGGGGGACGCCGACACTGAACACTGACGGACGGGGTTGTACTAGCATTGCCGAGCGATTTCCTCTCGACGCCCTTTGGGGCAGCGCTCCGATCGAGGATCGACGCCATGTTTACAGGTCGTCCCGCAAATGGGGTCCCCGCTCGCACAGCGGCGGCGCCGTCACCGTCGCCCGATCCAACGCTCGCGGCGAGTCTCCTCGAGTCTGTCGCCGCACAAGCACAAGCCTCAACAGGTGGCCCGTCCCTTGGACGCCCTGCTTCTGTTCCTGCTCCTGCAGCAGCAGCACCGATCCCACCCTCACGAGCGACGCCGGCGCTAGACGCCCCCCTCGCAGCGCCGATGCATATCACCACGAACCCTGCGTCGTTCCAGAGTCTCTTGCGTTCCCATCGCGCTGTCGTGGCCTTTTTCACGAGCGCGACGTGTGGACCCTGTCGGATGATCGAGCCGGTGTTCGAGGATCTGGCTAAGAGCAAGAGCAGGCCAAATGGCGGGGTGGGGTTTGCCAAGATTGATTTGAGCGTCGGGATGGGCGGGGCGGTTGCGAGCGCATACCAGGTTCGGGTGACGCCCACGTTTCTCTTTTTCTTGGACGGCGAAAAGGTGGGGGTGGTGATTCCATTGAGAGGGGACTTGACTGATCGCGGTTGGATCTTTGCAGACGTATGAGCTCAAGGGGGTCAATGCTCCAGAACTAAGGGCGCAGGTGGACTTGTTGATTTACGGAGCGTTTCCTCGTGGGTCCCCCGTGCATTTTTGGTCTCAGTGTTGCTGACAATGATGCTCTGGGTAGCCCATGCACACACGTTGCTCTCATTGCCCGCCATTGAGGCGATTTCGCTCAATCCGATCCTGTTCACGCAAGTACCCAACCTGGACACCATGTTTTCCAAGCTGGCGGGATTCATTGACCGCGTGCCGTCGTGGACCGGGGCAGTGACACAAGCACAAGTGAAGCAGACGCTATCAAAGACGGTCCTTCCGTTCCTGAAAGCTTCCACGGCCACCCCGCCCGCCCAACAGCCCAAATCGGCGAATTTTGATCACTGGCCCGCGCTGACGTCGAGTCTCGCCGCGAACCTCGGAGCGAGCGAGCTTTTCCCGTTGGTGGACATTTGGCGTATCGCGCTCCTGAACGCGGCCTTTGCTGCATGGAACGCGACGAAAAAGGTGTCCGAGGGTCCGCTGCAACGGTTGATGGACAAGGCGCTACAAGCAAAGGAGGATGTCCCGCGCAACTATTTGCTGACGGTCCTTCGCATGCTCGCAAACACGTTCTCTAACCAGGTCTTGGCGCGGGATGTGATTCTGTTTGCGCGGGGATCGGTGACAAAGTTGCTCGTGGACGCGCTGTTGCACGAGGATGCGGCGGTGCGGACGGCGGCGGCGAGTCTTGGGTTTAATGTTGGTGCGTATCTGCAGAGGTTGAGGATGGACAGGGTCAAGGCGCGGGATGACGGGCTGAGCGCCGAGGAGAACGAGGAGTGGGAGCTCGAGATTGTGGTCGCCGTGTTGGGAGCGATCGAACAGGAGACGAGCAGCGAGGAAACAGGCGAGTGTGACGCGTTGCTAGCATGGCCGTGACTGACGTTGGTATGGGAACAGTGCACCGACTGGTGGCGTGTCTCGGGCTGTTGCTGCGGCTGTCGCCGTACACGGAGCAGGCGACTGCGCTGTTGGAGACGCTGAGGACAGGGGAGGTGTTGAAGCGGAAACTGGAGGGCGGGGCTGGGAAGAAGGAGGTTCGCAAGCTCGTTTTAGAAGTGGCAGACAAGCTCTGTCCGTCCCCGTAGCTCCACTTTCTTTTTCCTAATCACGAGCGAGTGCACCGGTAAAGGAACGAGTTGTGCGCTCTATCTCCGTTGGCGAGTATTTGTTGGGTTTTGCCCGCTGTCGATACCACTGGACATGTTCAGGCATCTCCTCTCTCGTTCATCACGCACCCCGGTCCGTTTGTGGACCCTCTCAGAAAATAGCGACTGACGAGTCTCGCTAGCTTGTATACCAAATGACCAAGAACCGCGCCGTCCAGTCGTCTGCCCCGCGCGGGTCTCACCCCGTCCCAGAAGGCTACGTCGAGGACCCCTCCGCAGGCCCCATGCTCCGTTTCCAAGCATCGCTGCCCCACCTCCCCGTGCCCCCGCTCGCGTCTACCATCTCCAAATACCTCGAGTCCGTCAAGCCCCACCTCTCCGCCGCCGAATACGCCACCACCCATACGCGCGCCCAATCCTTTCTTGCCTCTCCGCTCGCAGCAGACCTCCAACGCCGTCTCGAATCCCGCGCTGCCGATGGCGGGGTGACGAATTGGCTGGCGGACTGGTGGAACGAGGTGGCGTACATGGGGTATCGTGACCCGGTGGTGGTGTTTGTAAGTTACTTTTACGTCCATGTCGACGATGTGCAGAGGCGGGATCCGGTGCGTCGAGGGGCGAGTCTGGTCAAGGCGATGTTGGCGTTTAGGACGTTGACAGAGTCGTGCGTCTTCCTTTTTTTTTTGACTTCGGATTTGATGTGTTGATACGCATGTGCAGGGGGCGACTTGAGCCGGAAAAGGCCCGTGGAATGCCGTTGTGCATGGATTCGTACAAGTGGCTGTCAGTCGGGCGAACGTGTTTTGGATTCCGGCGCTGACGGGGACTTTTGTGGTGTAGCTTCCATGCGTGTCGATACCCTGTCAAGCCTTGTGATACCGCGGTCAAGTTTGATCCGCAAACGTACGATCACGTCGTGTTTGTGCGCAAGAACAAGTTTTTCGAGGTACCGCTCGTGGCGCCGGACGGTGTGGAGCTGAGCGCTGCTGAACTCGAAGTGTGCGTCCGGTTCTCTATGTTCGTTTCCGAGGCTGACTTTTTTGGGAATCAAGTCAGATCGAACGCGTGATTGCGCTGGCTGGAGAGGACAAGGGTGTCCCTTTGGGTGCGTTGACGGCCGAAAACCGCGACGTTTGGACGGACGTGGGTCGTCGGCTTGTTTTGATCGACGGTACACTCAGGATTTGTTTCGACATTCAGGCACGGGCGGCGCTATTGGCAGCCTCGCCGATGAACGGCAAGTCGTTGGAGCGGATCGAGTCCGCTGCGATCGTTGTCTGCCTGGACGATACCAAGCCCATCACGCGCGAGGACATTTCGTGGGCGTGCTGGGTTGGGGACGGACGAAACCGGTTTTACGACAAGCATCAACGTAGGATTTTTTTTCTATCTGCTACATGGTGTCTAGCTGATTCCAGGGCTGCAGTGATCGTGTTTGACAATGGACGGTCTGGGTTCCTTGGGGAACACTCGTGCATGGACGGGACGCCGACGCTGCGAATGAACGAGTTTATGTTGGCGTCGCTCGCGGCGAACAGGGTCGACCTTGGTCCGGCCCGAACGGGGTCTACTGGGGCGAATCTTGCGGCGCCGAGCGAGCTCAAGTTTGAGCTGGACGCGCGATGCCGGGGGTACATCGATGCAGCGTGCGGACACTTTGACGCGCTGGTGGGACAGCACGAGATGCAGGTGAGTTTCACGAATCTTGTGTGTGGGTGCGGAGCTGACGCACGCCAGGTCCTGCACTATGAAGGGTATGGGAAGGCGCTGATGAAAAAGTTCAAGGTGTCGCCGGATGCGTGGGTGCAGCTTGTGAAGCAGCTGGCGTTCTACAAGATGTTCGACCGGCCTGGAGTGACGTATGAGAGCTGCCAGACGCGGAAGTACCAGCGTGGACGGACGGAGGTGATTCGGAGCGCGAGCAACGAGAGCAAGGCGTGGGCAGAGGCGATGCTGGACCCAGACGCGACGGTGAGTGTGGGTGTGGGGCTGGGAGACGGTGCTGACTGAGGGGCAGGACGGGGAGCGTGTGACGCTGTTCCGACGCGCGGTTGCGCGACACCTGCAGTATGCGGCGTGGGCGAGCGAGGGACAGGGCGTCGATCGGCACCTGTTTGGGCTGAAGCGGATGCTGCGGGAGGGGGAGGAGACGCCGGAGATATACACGGACGCGGCGTACGCGAGGGGCAGCCACTGGGAGCTGTCGACGTCGCAGCTGTCGTCGACGTTCCTTGACGGGTGGGGCTACGGCGAAGGTGCGTGGGTGCGGTGCGGTGCGGTGCGGTGTGGTGCGAGGCTGATGGTCTGCAGTTGTCCCGGACGGGTACGGGCTGTCGTACTCGATCGACGAGCACTGCGTGCGGTGGACGATCACGTCGGCCAGGGGGGACGGTGCGACGCTGAGACACTATCTGGCGGAGGCGGCGACGGAGACGCGGTGGATGGTAGAGCGATTACATAATTGATAGTGGGGGGGGGAATGTCCGTTCTGGTCGGAGTTGATTCTTATAAACATGCACGCCCACAAACGAGCGAGACAGGACGAAAGAAAGACAAAGAAACAGCCGCTGTCGTGTGCAGAATGTCGCAGGTGAGGACAGAATCGACGAGAGAGCGCCCGTCCTGACCCCTCCCAGGCTCAAGCTCAAGGTCGAGTCTCCGCTCGCTCCCCCGCGCCGTGCTCACCCCCCCGTCCAGTGCGATCGTGTCTTCCCCTGCCAGTCCTGCTCCAAGCGCGGCTGTGCAGAAATATGTCCAGACGGTCCGTCCCCGCCCCAGCCCCCTCGCGTGTCCTGACCACCCCCC
>QFEI01001321.1:0-14626 GCA_003316145.1 Neoboletus magnificus | reverse complement strand
CCCGCAGGCGCACTCACCTCCGGAAAAGGCAGCAGGTCAGTCCCGTCCCCGCCCCGCCTCCCCCGCTCACCCCCCGCCAGGTTCATCCTCGCAAACACCGAGCAGCTCCACGCAAAGATCATCCAGATGAGCGACCGCATACGCCAGCTCGAGGAGGCCCTCCAGACAAAGTCCCCCGCTGATCCACACCCCCTCCTCGCACAGGATCTCCTCCGCATCAAAAACTCCCTCGAGCTCTACAGCCCCCAGACGGGCGCCGCACCTCGCTCGCACCCCCCCGACGACCAGGCACCCTCTTCGTCGCACCTCCCGTCCCGTCCCTCAGAGGTATCCGACCCCCACCGTCCCCCGTCCCCCGCCTCACACCGTGCCCCCCCGCAGGACAGGAGCTCCTCCGTCGAGATCCCACCCGCAGACGTCCCGAGACTCTCCCCAGAGATCGACAAACTCAGCCAGACATTCCCCTACCCCTGGCTCCCCAACAACCCCATGCGCGAACGTATATACACCATGCTCCCCTCCCGCGAAGAGGCCGAATACCTCTGCATCCAAGCCCGTCTCAACGCCCTCTGGCAGTGAGCCCCCCCCTTCCGTGCCCCCCCTTTGCTCACCGCTCCCACCAGGTACAACCTCGACCCAAGCGAGACCTGGCTCCCGAATCTGGTCCACCACGTTTACACAACCCCCGTACAAGACCTCTGCTTCCGACGATTATCCCTCCTCTTCATCATGATGTCCATCGGTCTCCTCGTCGATCTAAACCAGCAGCACGAATCCCCCCGTGCAGACCTCTACCACCGTCTCGCGAGAGCGTCCCTCTGCGAGATGAATCTCATGGACGAGCCCAACCTGGACCTCATCCAGACCCTCGTACGTCATCCTTGCCCCCTTCATGTCACCGTCTTCACAGGCCCCCAGTTCTACATGATTTGGTACCTCCTCATTTTCTCAGACAAGAGTCAGGCTGTCGCCTATGCTTGGAGCATCATGGGGCTCGCCGTAAAGTTGGCGCAAAGCGTGAGCCCGCCCGCCCCCCGTCCCTGACCTCGCTCACCCTCTTCTCCCCTAGTTGGGTCTCCGTCCGTGGTTCTCTAATCGTCGCGACGTTGCAATCCGCTCACCGCCGTGTTCTCTAGATCGTGATGGAAACCGATGGAAGGTCATACCCGAAGAATCGCAGCGCCGCAGAATGCTCTTTTGGGAGCTCCTCAATTTGGACGCCCGTCTCGTATGTCTCCCATCCTTTTTTGCTCTGTTTCTTGACCCGTTGTCTTCAAGGCACTCTCCCTCGGACGTCCTCCCTCGATATGTCTCGATCATGTCGACTGTCGCCGTCCGTCGTACGCAGTCCCCGAGATGTACATCGTCCCGGGTGCTCAGTCATGTGAGCATCGCCTCGTACGACCGCGGCTGCCTACTCACGCAATCGATAGACCATGAATGGAAGCATGGATTCTTTCTGAGCTGTCTGACCCCAGTATTGACTACGGCGATATCAGCCCAACCACAGCCATACCAGAGAATCTTGGATGTCGACGGCGTCATCCGCAACTTTACCGTCCCACCGACGCTCGACATCTTCAACCTCGATGGCATCCGCGACAATCGGCAGCTCACCATGCAGCAAGTATTGGTATCCAGCGGTCGCGAAATAGGTGCGTTTGCATCGTCCCATGTCGTCCGTAGGGGCTGTAGACGCGACGGCCGCCAGTTCTTCTCCAGTTGCACAGAAACTTTTTTACCGAGGCCGTGAGCGACTACGACGCATTCTCTTATCAACACAAGTTCGCACCGTCCGCTGTGGCGACGTATCTAAGCGCGTCCCGTCTTATCGCCACCCTGAAAACGCTTGAGGAACGGGAACCACAATTAAGCAAGCGATTCATGTGCTTCTGGTTCAATGCATTCTCGGGCGCAGTACGTTATGTATTACCGCTTGCGCGCCAAGCTTAATCCCCGCGCCAGGTTGCCCTATCCCTGATCGTATCCAGGACCCCGTTTCTCAGCCTCGCACCGTTTGCGCTTCAAGAACTGGACACGGTGCACAGGCTGTTCGCCAAGGTCGCCGAGGAGTGCCCCAAAGTGGCTCAGGCACTGGTCAGTCTCTTTTAACTCGTCCCCCGTCCCGTGCTCATCGAGTCTGCCAGCCACTGCTGACGAAGATTGCGGAGCGATCCCGCAAGTCGTACGCACAGTGGAGAACGTCTGCCGACGATGCTGCCGCGATGGACGTTGATCAGGGGGACACGCCAAAGGTCGTTTCCTTTGGAGCAAATGACAGAAGCAGTCCGTTTGCTACCGTACATCCTGACCTCACACGCTGTCTTCAAGACTTTGACAAGCGCCCTCTTCCCTCCCTCCACGCCTTGTCAACATTCGTGCCACAGAACAGACCGGCACCCTCTGAACCGGAAGCCCGGCCTGACCCTGTCAATGCCCACGATCTGTCGACGGACATGTTGGCCCTGGCACTCGGACGGAACGGAGATTTGATCTCTGCGAGGCACGCTCTCTCGGACTCGGCCACCTCTGGTGTTGGATCGCAACGGGTGGGAAACCATACGTTCAATTTTGATTTTGGCGCGCTGGCGTCGAACGTGGAGAATCAAAGTAACACGTACATGTCGTGGTTTTAGCCCCGCTATGGCATGGCATCTTGAGTTTCCTTTTCTTGATAGGGCACGTTGTTCTTGAGAGAGATACCCTACGAGTTAGCACCGTACATGCTGTGCAATTTGGAGGTGCTTACATAAGACAAGCTAAGCGGCTCGATGAGTTTTGGACCCGCCACGTACAGACCACGACGACGTCAAAGGTTGAGCACGAGTACCACGGCCTCGACACCTCTCGAGAACCTACCATGTCTCGAATACGGGAGGTATGGGCTCCGAACCTCGAAGCAGAGATGCGGAACATTCGCGAAATGATCGACCAATATCCATATGTCGCAATGGTATGTCCCCCCTCCACACAGCACATCACATCCAAGGGACCCACAACGACAGGATACCGAGTTCCCTGGCGTGGTCGCCAGACCTATCGGCACCTTCAAAACGTCGTCAGACTATCACTACCAAACCATGCGCTGCAACGTCGATCTCCTCAAGCTCATCCAAATCGGCATCACGCTCGCAGACGAGGAGGGTAACTATCCTCAAGACGTCACGACGTGGCAGTTTAATTTCAGGTTTGACATCGGGTGCGTCCTACACTGCCTTTTTGCCTGTGCGTGTTCCGGTTACGAGATATCCCCCCTCTGTTTTGTTTCCCCCGTTCTTTTAGCGAGGACATGTATGCGCCAGAGTCGATCGAGCTGTTGCAGAAATCGGGGATTGATTTTCAGAGACATGAGGAGATGGGTATCTTGCCGAATGATTTTGCGGAGCTCTTCATCACCTCTGGTCTCGTGCTCGTTCCAGAAGCTAGATGGATATCGTTTCACAGGTGAGTTGGACCCTACGTCATCTGCGCAGTCGCGATCCTCGATTCGCTATTTTTCTTCCTCGTTGCGTTCCCGAGCCAGCTGCTCATATTCGTTTTTGTTTCCTTTTTTATATATATCGTTCTGACAGTGGCTATGACTTTGGCTACTTGGTAAAGCTACTGACCGCCATGTCGTTGCCAACATCGGAAGACGTCTTTTTCGAGAGTCTTCGGACGTGGTTTCCACACTGCTACGACATCAAGTTCATGATGCGCGCTTGTAAGTCGCTCAAAGGAGGATTGCAAGACGTCGCAGATGACCTTGGTGTACGTCCCTTTTACTATCCCACTCACCTCTCCAAACTCGAAATGATCGGCTCATGATTTTGTGTATCCAAAAAAAAAGGTCATGCGGATAGGCACGTCTCATCAAGCAGGCTCAGATTCACTCCTCACCGCCTCGACGTTCTTCAAGATGCGCGAGCTCTACTTTGGCGATGAAGTGGACGATGGGGAGTACAACGGAAAGCTGTACGGACTCGGACAGACGTTTTCGGTCCCGAACGGATTCACGGATAACGTCCGTGGGGGGGCGACGATCGCGGAGCGAGATGATAGGAGTGTTGTGGCGCTGACGCTTGCGAGGGAGGGGACGACGACACCAGGCGGTGGTGGTGGGACGAGTAATGGACAGAATCAGGGCGGGGTGATGGGCCTTGGGGTACCTATCCCGACGGCGTCGTCCTTGGGTGGGTTGACGTCCGGGACGACGTATGGGCCTATGGGTGGGGGTAACCCGTACATGCGTACGGCGATTGGCGTGGGTGGACGATGATCGATGGAGCCGAGGCTAGAGATATGTGTGGTTGGGTGGGGGATTTAATTATCTGTCGGCTTGTTGATTCGATAGATTGTTGTGTTCTTTTAACTAATTATTTTCACCTGTATTCGAGCCAGAAAAAAAAACTCTCCCTGGTAGACTTGATACATGATCTGTCTGAGCGAGGGTTTATCGTAAATGATGGTATCAGAAAGTCCGGAAAAAAAAACCCTCTCGTGAGTCGTGACTCCCGGTGGACTTGCGAGACGTACGGCTACGTTGAATCGTACGTACGCAAAAAAGTGAACATTTTGACCCCCTTCTACTAATAGGACAAGATGAAACAAACACCTGCACGCTGCTGTGGTGACAGTCCAGTTCCGAAGATTCTGATTCTGAGCAGGGACGGATCATCAATCGGATCCATCCCCCGCCGACGGGATCCGGGACCGACTTCCTGGGGCCCGGATCTAGTACCTACTTTCGGTGAGTGCTCAGGATGTAATCAGGCCAACGTTGGATAACGCGGTCGGTACCTACCTCCCGTGTTTGTGGTACCGTCAGAGACGGACAGCGCCGAGGCACTACTCAGGTTCAGGCCCAGGATGTGTGTTTGCAATACGCATCAAAAGGGGAGCCATCCTACCCCATCCCAGCCCCTAGAAAAAAACGACAAGGATAAAGGGATGGCCGTGACAGTTCGAGACCCTGTGATATCCCTCTTTCTTTCTCTCCTGAATCAGCGGGCTTGTAGGTGATGGTGGTGGTGGTGATGGCCGAATCGATGGGTCCCGGTGGCAGCGGAGGCAAACGCCCAGACGAGTGGTAGCGATCATCTTGAAAACGACATGGCACGCGACGGTGAGTGGGTCCCCTGGGGCTAGCTCCCAGAGCGACTCTGCTCGTGATGCGACGGTCGTGCACGCCAGGACCCACTGTGCCATAGATGGCGGGCGGGAGGGGGGGGGGGGGCTTACTAGCAGGAAAAAGGCATGCGTGCAAATGAGGGCCATCTGGTGACGACGCTGGGCAATCCTCTTGTCGATGGATCCAAGCGTACTCGCCACGTTTAGGAGTCGACTGCGGGCTCCCGACGTCACGGCATCGGGGCTAAGAAGCGAGTCCAACAAGCCTGAGGTAAGTCAGCCCTCGGGGGGGCTTTTCCATGCCATCGTTTCGTCCCGTCCCAGGGGCGCAGGCGCTCCCTTCCCCATGATTCTCCTTTTCCAAACGCGCTGGTTGGGCCATACCGCACATCGAAAATTTTATCCCACAGATGGTCCGTCCCAGAGACCCCCTCCGAGAACCAATGCGACGGTTGGTCGGCTACTGCTCGTCTCGCTCTCTCGGCTCTGATAAGCATCCCTGATGACGTGATGGCGAAGGTCGCCGGCGGGCTGGGACCGTAGCGAGACGAGTGGGTTGCCGTACATCAATTCATTGACCAGTACACAGTCCTCATATCACCCGCCGGAAGACGACGATCGCGGTAAACCCAGTCACGGAGTCACAGTGAAGAGAGAGGGTGTGTCAGAGAATGGACCAGCCGACATGTCGGCTCAGCGGGAGACGTCATGCATCACGATACGGGGGAAAGGGCCTGTCAAGACACGAGGAAGCGTTACGCGCAGAGCGTCCTTTCCAGGGATCAACGTCGCAGTCATCCATCGCAAGAGCACCGACACGGGGTTCGCTCGAGTGAGCGGAACAACGTCGACAGTGTTCGTTTGCGTGGATCTACGACGATGATGCAGGGAGCGAGCTCGGATGTAAATGCACCTGCGTAGTCCGCACCAAGGCAAACGAATGAGTGAAAACAGGAAAAGAGGTGGGTTGTTTGAACACAACGCTCACCGTTCCATGGACTGTTTCCTTTATACTTGTGGGGGGAAGGGCTCGTGTCAGTCGACGTGCCCCCCTCTTCTCATGTCCGCGCGGTCCGAGCCTGGAGGCCCTCTGGTCTAGAACAGACCGCGATGAGAGATCCGATAAAGACGCTACAACATCAGCTCCTTTTTGCCACTTCTGGCTGACCTACGGAATGAGGTAGAACGAATGATCCACGCTTGGTTGGTATGGCTCCCCGGTCATGTCTTTGAAGCACCGTCTGATCAATTAATAGCCCGACGCCGAATACACCGAACGGGGAACTCGAAAATATGTCGAGCACACGCAAAACGCGGCCGCGGAGACAGTCTCGGGGTCAAAAAAAAATACACCGGAGTCTCGGCACAAGACAGGTCGTTGGGTGGAAAAGCCGTCGCTCGGGAAAAGGGTACCCATGACAGGTCCTTTCCTTGCAGCGTGGACAACCTTCTCTCGACTAGTTCGGACTGTGAAAAAATTTTGGGTGTTTGCCCCGGTCAATTGGTGAGAGAGATTTTTGACGTTATCAACAGTGCGATCGTTCAATCGTGGAGCCGCATTGGCGTGGTGCGATGGATGGTCGGTGAAATGGGGTGGTCGCATCCGCAGCTTGCGGCCTTTCTGGGCATGGAGTGACGAGGTGACATCGACATATTTCCCCAGGCAGCCGACACATGGAAGCGTCGAAAGATAGGTTTGACCCCACCCTGGGGTCAAGGAGAATACGGTGAGGAACAGGACGACAAAAGAATCCGCATCGAGAAACGCCGCCCGCTCCTTGGGGCAACCTGGAGCCGAGGTAGGATATTTCGGTGGAACGAAGCCCATCGATCAATACATATTTATCACCCGGTCAACAGCGGTCAACAGAAGGCCGTTTTTACACACCGTTGAAGAATAGAGTGGTACGCACGCCCGGAGATTTAACTATTGGGGGGTAAATTAATTCAGTTGTCAGACAGCGGCTAAGATGGCGGGCAACCTTTCAGACCCTCCCCAACGGTAACCCCAAGCATCTCGGGGGGTGGATAGTTCGTAGCGAGTGGGTGGGCTGTGCAGACTAGCCTTGTGTTTCGCACTGGCGTTGGCCTAGACCCTATCCCTGCGATCGAATGTCACAAATACATTTCTTGTCATGAGAGCGGAAACCAGGTGGAAACTCACCAAGTCAGATATCCATATCCTTTCTCGTTGTTAATTGTGATGGAGCACCAAATTTGTCTTGCTGGCTCTCATCACAGCTACTACTAGCACGTCGCATGGCATCGTAATTGTACGACATCATTCCTTGAGATTGTTCCTGGCGCTTTCACCGGTTCACCTACCGATCAATTCAGGGTAATATACTGGAAAAAGTCAGGAGTCTCAAAGATAGGCTCGTGACCATCGTGACTATTAGATTGACCCAAGGCGCCGTTAACCGGATCGAGATAAGAGCGCATGCTCTATGTTCCCCCAGACAATCGTAACAACCGAGTTTTCGGCTAAGCCAAGCCTGTGACGCGATATATTCACCTGGAGTAATTCTATGCTCACGGCGATGTAATGCCCTATTCTCTCAGGTGGCAGTTTCATCATTGAGCCAAAGAATCGGTACGATCGTTCACTTCCGCGCCACTTACGAGAAGAAACCTGCAGCATGCTTGCCTGAAATCATGGGTTCACGCTGCTTCACGGTGAGGGTGTGGAAGGTGCCTTACATACGCAACAAACGTTTACTGTACAAACCAGTGGCATCCAGACCGACGGAAGCTTGCGGCCGTAAAATCAATCAAGCCAATTCAACCTGCCGCGTCCATACTCAATAACCTTGTTGCCTTTTTCTGCAGGAAGGGACGTACATAATTGCTAGGGAATATTCCTTTCAGTCCGTCATTTGAATACCCTAAAATTGTAATCCGTCAATCACTTAAATGAAGGGTATGTTTTCTCACCTTCCCACCATCCGTCCGCACGATTTTGGCCGCCATATGGTCCGGAAGAAAGCTTGAGGACTTCTCCTTCTTTGATGCTAAGTTCATCAGGGCCTTGGGCTTCATAGTCATATATCACCCGCACTGCCACACACTCTCATCCATCATTCAGTCAGGCCGACAGCGGAAAGATGCCTACCGAGCTGTCCAGAGGCCCGCGGTCCTTCAGAGCTCCCAGAGGGCTCGACTGATTTTGCGTCGGCAATCTCAAGATAGGAGGCTGGGACGAGCCCTTTCCCACCGCGATTGTCAGTCACTTTAACCCAACCCGAACCATCGTCTTCCTCTACCACATGGACGGTCGTTCCTTCTATGGAACGTGTCAAGAACCATATATTCACAAGATAGCACATATTCGTGGGAATCGACTTGCCGGAAACACTCAGCTCGAACGGCGAGGATGCTGAGAAATCAAATGCGACCCGGGCTGGCGGATAACCATGCGGTGTGTCAACCTGCACGAACGAGGACGGCGTTGGAGTTTTTCCAACGTCATCGGCTGCGGAAGAATGGATAGAAGAAGGTCTTTTGGAAAAAGACCCTCGCGGGGACTCATTGCTTATCTCCTTCCGGGACACTGTCGACGAGGTCCTAGACGGCGTTTCCCCGACCTTGTGATCACCACGAACGCCGGAACATTCCGCGGGTACCTTTCAGGTATTCACACAGGGATGCATAACGAAGAATGAATTCCCTTACCTTCAATTCGCACTTTGCGTGAACTGAAAATCCACACGCCTTGCACGTTTTTCCGAGTTTGCTTAGTCCCCAGATCGAGGTCTGTGCTCCGTAAAGATCCTGGATGTTACAATCTATCGAGTGATTCACACCTTGCAGTAACCACACGTAGTGGGAATAGAGAATGATGAGCTCTTGAAGTCATGCGGATTGGAACCACCTTCATCATCTGAGGATGAATCATCTCCATCAGACATGGACATCCAAGCGCTATTTCAACCTACCACCAAGTGCTGTCGCAATGGTGTCGATTTCTGTGCGGAGGACGGCCTCCGATGTCGCGAAGAATGTCACTTGATGTTGGGCATCGAGATAACCCTACAGGAAACAGGTTCGCTATGAATATGCACCACAAGCGACAGAGCTCAGTACATTCACGGCATCGCTGATGTTCCCAAGCGCGTTGTCAACGGAACATGAGGCAATTAAATTGGTGTACTTTTCTACCTCGTTGCCTGCGCAGTGTGAGTCAGCAGTCCCACGTCGACAGGATGCACTCCCTCACGTTTCGCGTTGAGGACTGATTCCAGTTCCTGTAGCTTTCCTCGAGAACGACTAAGTTTGTTCTGGAGAAACACCTTCGGAGAGGATTCAAGACAGAATTCATTCTGGAAGAATGTCAAGGAGCCTTACAACTGATAGGATGCAATGACTTACAGTATCATAGTGACTTGTGCAAGGTTCAAAGTTCCAGTCACCAGGTAAACTAAATGGTCTGATGTTAAGGTCAACAAAAAGATTCTGGTCCTTGTGGGGTTGGATCCCATCGAGTGCAGCTGTCACGGAAGCAAGGCCATCCTTCAGCACTTCTTGATGTGATACCTGTATCATTTGCGCTCGAAGCAGAATATTCGTGCAATTCTCCACTAGCCGAGTCTGCAGCTCCTCTGAAACTGTTGTTCCTAAGGGAGTCTCAACGCTGAAAGGAATGTCGCTCACGGAAACTCTGGATTGCGATTAATGAGTTTTACCGACACAAACTGGAAGCTCAAGGTAACGCCACGCACATCCTCGAGATGAGGCAAATCCTCAGTATAGAACTTATCTTTGACTTTGTTAGCAATTGCAACGGAAACAAGGTACACACTGCAGGTGGTCAGTTGGTGATCTTGACGCATGGATGAATAATCCTACTTCTTGCTAGTATGCATTTCATTTCGGTGTTGCTCATGCTGCCGCGCTGCACGGTCAGCGTGCCGATCTTGTTGGGCCTGGCCCTGCTTGCAGCTTCACTACAATACAATAGGCAGTATTGCCGGACAAAATACCTGCTTCTGGCGGTATACCTCGACCTCGGCACAGTCGTCATCGTACTGAGAGGAAGTCAATAATGTACACAGTCGAGACACTGCCAAGAAAGGAGACATTCCTTTTGCTTATTCTATGCCAATAATAGATTAACTCATTCAAGAAAGAAACCTTTGAGAACACGTACTTTCAGTCGATCCTGATAAAAACGTTCGCGTTCTGATAGCAATTTCTGGTAAAACTGGGATTGCTGCGAGACACGTGAGCTGGGTGGCATTCAACATATTACAGCAGGCGGCCCGAACCTTTCTCTTCAGGCTTTCATTTCGGCGCTCTAATGCCCTGAGGGGTTCTGTGACTTGCGCCGTGATCGTGTCAGCTAGTTGAACATGGTCCTGAGAGACTTTTGAGAGAGATGTAATGATTTGGGCATATGCGTTAATGAGCGTGCTAAACCAAAGTTAATCTCTGAGAAAGTATCACGAGATAGAAGAAGATGCACCAACTTTTGTTGGATAGTGCTGTCAGAACAGGGTTTCGTGGGACTATCCCCAGCAACAAGCGAGGTCGCAACCTTGTTTTTCCTTTCCGTGGCCTTTTTCGCTAGAAGCTGAAGTTTTGATGCGTATTCGCGTTCCAATGCTACTCGATCGCGGTAAATGTCGTGGATCTGAACAAATGATGCGCTCAACATCCCGCACCAGCTTTCCACGAACGGACTACGTACATCAACGATTAGCCCAACATGGGCGTCGAAAAGACCAGCGATACGATCCACTTGGTCCTGGCGAGGTGTTCAACTTTCGTGGGGCAACAA
The DNA here is from genome assembly GCA_003316145.1 of Neoboletus magnificus. Classification (NCBI taxonomy): domain Eukaryota; kingdom Fungi; phylum Basidiomycota; class Agaricomycetes; order Boletales; family Boletaceae; genus Neoboletus; species Neoboletus magnificus. The sequence goes on along the minus strand of QFEI01001321.1, from coordinate 3,741 downwards.
TCGAGAAATACGCTTTACTGGAAGGCTCTGACCGTAGCTCTCGACCTGTTGCATTCAGAACCACCCTGACAAGTACGTGAGTAGATTTTGAGCGTGGTGCGTCCAAGGACTTATAAAATATACAAGTGTGCGCAGCCCGTAACCACAGTAATGTGATGATGCTATCACGTGTAGCGCAAAGGTCCGTGACACTCGCGAATTCACTGGACACAGCGGACAAGCCTTACACTGTTCAACCAGCACTCTCAAATCCGCGGTGCAAATGAATGTTCTTTGAACGAGGAAGTCTCAAGTGGATCGTCACATCTGGTTGAGTTCGACTCTGCAACACTGACATCTCACTCGCTGATCTCCGTGGACCCTTGAGGAACGTTCCTCCGCTGTTGCAAAGCAGCGCTAGTGCCGTCATGGCGTCAAACGATTCTTTTCGTGGCACAGCGCCACGAGGTGGTCCACTGCAATGCACCATTGCTCGTAGTCGCGACGCTATGGAGGCATGGGGCGGTGATCAAAGGCAATTACATGAGTTGCCTGGAGGTCCAGACCATGGAGTAAGGCAACAGTTGAAGTTCCGTGTTGAACATCGCGACGAGGCAATGAGATAAACCGAGAAGGAAACCTTAACTACTGCGCGGACTTACGTGCTTTACCTCGCGACAAAGTAAAAGTGCACTTGCGGCGTCAAACGAAGAAGGGTGTACATAAAGGTGGCAACGAAAGAAATGCTCGCCGCTCAAAGTCCCAGTCCGCGATTCTCGGCCGAACACAATAGCTGACAACAACCCTCCTGTGCACTTACTTTGAAAGAAAGCGTTCCACCTTGACACTTGCCTCCAGGCATGTTCACAAAAGGCTTTATATAGGGGTAGGGCTGCACACCAGTACGAGTAAAACCGCGCGTTGGACTTGACTCAATCCCGCGCCAGCAAAGTACACCGTACCATCTTTTTACGGATATTAAATTTCGAGGGTACTACCCATGAACAGCCCGAGAGTTTGGAGGGAATAGCCTGAATTTCGAGCTGAACCTTTAAACCCGTTAGGGGTATTTGGGACGATCAAGGCCGGGAACTTTTCAGGTTCGAACAGTGACTACAGTAGACTCTGTAATAACCCATACCCCACATAACCCATACTCTGTGATAACACATACATTTCCAAAGTTCATTTCCAGTGCTTCCAACCCCAGTCAAAACCTATACTCTCCCATAACCCATACCCCCAGGCCTATCCCAAGGGGTCCCAGACAGTTGTCGGCAACCGTGGTCGAAATCCGGTGATGTCTGTTGGTTTGATCCGAACCTCGCGATCCTGACCAACTTCATCAGATGCTTGGCCACCGGCCCCGAACATGACAGGGAATCAACTTCAAGTCGTCAACGACACGCGAAGTTTCAGGGTGACCAAGTAGCAGAAATGGCAATCAACTAGCAAGATGCGGGCTTGGATGGCGCGGGTACTGCGGCGATGTTCTAATCGGTAAATTGCAGAGAGTAAACCAGGTTCAGTGGAACCTCAGTTTCTGACAAGCGAGAACGGCTGACAAAGGGGATATCCTAACCTTCCATCCACGGTGAACACCAGGTGAGGCAATTACCCCTTCAATGCGCAGCCGGCGTCCTCTTCTCGTGAGCAGGCGGGTTGTCGGCCGTCAGATTCGTTCGTACCCGTGTTCCGCGCGAATTCCCCATGTACGCCCTGGCTCTCCTGCTGGTGATTCCATCGCCTATCCTCTCGCCCCGGAAACAGTAATTCCCCCGAAATTGGATCTCAGGTTCAAACCGACGTCCGAGGCTCTTTCTCGGCTGAGGCGTCGAAGGCAATTGACCCCCTCTTTCTCCTCTTGGGATGTGGGCACATATGATCCCCTTCGGGGTCGATCTCTCGTTCGAGCAAAGCAACCCGTTCCCCCGCTGTAGGCCCGTAAGTGAGGTAAACCCGGGCCCGCGTATAAAAGGCGCATGAAAACGATGCATAGAAGGTTGAGCTTGCTAGCCTCCTGCTCGGGTTCCAGATTGCTCTCAGTCTCTTGTTCTCTCTCTCGTGATGCACCAATTTTCCATCATCTTCGTCATATTGAGCACCTTGCTCTCGGTACTGGCAGCACCGTTGCCGCTTGATCAGGCACTCGGCAAACGGGGCACACAGTCCGGGAAAGTACGTCGACCTGTTGACTCCCTCCATGTCTTGATACTGACCATTGGCCACTCAGGGGACATGGTTCTACGATGGCATGGGTGCATGTGGTTACCGGAACGGCAACAGCGATTCCATTGTCGCCATCTCATCCCAGATTTATGGCACAGGAGCCAATTGTGGCCAAGTGAGTACTCTCTCGTGTTCAATACCAGCCCCTCACCTCGTGATTCAGTGGGTCAACGTCACAAACACAGATACTGGGCATACGGCATACGGCATGATGCGTGACGAGTGCATGGGCTGTGCCCCGTGTGATTTAGGTATGTTTGCACTCTAATTTTTTCCCGATGCAGTCTCTTACCAACATTCAAGATATGTCCATTGGTTTGTTTGAGCAACTTGGTGACCTGGACACCGGTGTCCTGTCCATCTCCTGGGATTTCATGCCCATGGGATGGTCACCCCCTTGAGTACACCATTTCCCACGCATTGCTCTTCTCCTGTGGGTTTGAGTGTACGATTCATGAACTGCGTCGTCAGGACGTTTGCAAATCGTAACGCTTTGGTGATGTATTCTCCAGGATATATTTGTTGCGCTTTTACGAAGGCTCGGGCAAGCCTTGACTGTAGCTTTTACGAGAACGACGACTGAATAGATGAAAATAGAACTACGTCGTGTATCTTAGATGCCTTTCTTAGGACCATAGTTTGTTTACGACTTTTCTCTTCCCAGTGCCATTCAGTTTGGATTTGCAAAAAACGTGTCGGGGATATCGTTAATTATCGATATTTTGATCGCCTTGCTTGCTCGGATGCCACGGACTTTCGACCGTCAATGGAACAAGCTCGCGCTAAATTCCCATCGTGACACAATATTAGTGTAATACCCCTTTATGTCTAACAAACTCGGAATTTCTGTTCATGCACTGTCCAAAGAGGTGGTATCAGTAAATCATTCTCGGGCCTCGCAGGATGTCATCTGCCAACTGGGACCAGTGAGGGAACTAGCCGAGGATCTATTGAGGACACAGTCAGGATTATGGTAAACCGTAAACCCCTCAGAACAAGCTCACTGTCCCGCATCTCTTGAAGATCTCGCAGCAGCTCGAGTGATTGGTGCGGGGCTCGTGAGCTCAGGTACACCTGAATTCAAAGATTGCGTGAAGCATTCGTTCCTGAACCAGCTCTGCGACATGGAATCCCTCGATAGCTCCACTTCCGGCATCTACCCCTGAGAAACGCAGAGGCGAGTCACGCAGATACTACAAAGGGAATCGTCGTTCGGCGCAATGGCTGATAACACATCGGGATTTCCAACATTTAGAGCCACTCGTAATGTATTTCAAAAGGTAAATCAACATAAAATATTATGGGTAAACATTATGAGGCCGATAACATATTTTATTTTGATGGTGATCCAAATATTTTTCTCGAGTTTAACTTTGAAGTGAAGTTTTGAAGGGGAGAAAATTAAATTCATAATATTATCTTCTATAAAAACTAAATGCATAATATCACCTTTTATATCCACCATAATGTCCGTCACAAGATTATCTTTCAATGCCAAGTGTTCCAATTATTATTTTCATGATTTCATAACAG
>QFEI01001318.1:3889-16677 GCA_003316145.1 Neoboletus magnificus | reverse complement strand
TTCCTCTTTCGCAGAGCAGCGAAAGGCGAGTGAGATCGAGTTTCGTTTGGACAGATGCGGCGACGGTCATTCATTTTGGTCGATCGGTCAGAGCGTAAGGGTACAGGATTTCCCTCCCGTTTCTGCCATCAAGACGTACGGGACTTGGTTTGATTGATGGCGTCATCTCACGCACCCTGGCACGTATTCGTCGACCCCTGTCGTCCGTAGCCTCCGTCCATGTGCGGACTCGAGTTATGGTAGGGTATCAGGCCTCCGGGCCATCCAGGATGCGCATAATTTAGGATTCGATGTCCCGTCACTCTGAAACAGTTGCAGGAGGTGAGAAGAGGCCAGTTTGAAACTGATCGATCAACGATATGGCCCCGCTCAGATCATCGTATTCGTGCAAGCCGTATTCACGATTCGTCTGGTCACCAGACCAGTTACAACAGCCACAGCTATTTTTCCTGCTACCCACTCCCACAACTTAGGCTAGGATTTGGAGACCCCTGTAGACGATGGCTTCTGTTTCCGCCATCGACTTTGGTGGCATGGGATCTCTGCTTTCTATGGGGACTTTGAACCAGACGAAGAAAGATTCAAGGTTGGTATCGATCACGGGTCTACGTACATAATAAGTAGATTGTTCACTCACTGCCAGTCACTGGTAAGTAAATGCGGTGAGACTCTCAGCGGATGGTTGATCAATGTGTTATCAGAAGCTGGAAAAAGGTCAGTTGGATACATTCGTGCTCGTGAGCTGAGGTTTATCAAACAGCTGGCCTGGATCAGTCGGCGTCGGCTGAAGACGACCCATATTGTTTCATCACAGGAGTCAACGAAGAAACCTCACTTTCCTCTGCGTTCTCCTGGTTGAGAGGCGGATAGACATCCCCCCGGGATTGGCATAAGCGCTATGCTCTCTACCGCCACGACCACGATCACCATGCATGGGGACAATTGACCCGGCACCGGTATTTTATCTCCGAGAGGACCTTCCTTTCCTCTTGGTGCGCGCACACGAGAGCAGACTTTACTTCATCGGAGGAGCAGGAATATATCACACTCATCCACATTCTCACTGGAAACCAACGCGTCTTTTTCCACGTTACAGTCCAGCACCGAAAGTTGGCGTCCCCTCTTCAAGTCTGGATGCTATCGAAAGATTGCACCTTCACCGACTTCATTGCGAAGGCACGTTCGGCGAACCTTGCCGAGAGCACAGTGACTAAACAAAACATGGTTCGAGTACACGGACCCTTTGATCGATACCACGCGTGGTGGGAACAGACAAGCCCTCGAATGCCCGAATGTATGCCTCCGAGACACCAGGTTGCGACGCTCACCCATTTTCTAGGCGTTATGAACCTCGGTTACTCCCACACACCATTGTAGCCCTTTAGGGACGTGAAAAACATATTGGTTTCTGCAAACACCCTGCGTATGTCCTGAAAAGATTTCCAACGCAGAATCAGATCGCACCTGCGGAGGAGAAACTCCCTTGAGATAGTGTCGAGATTGTGCGGCATTGAGATATACACGTTACATATCTCCAACGGAGAAAACAAGTCACATGCACAAGGAAAATAGACATCCGAGTCACCGTTCACCGAAGCAGTCCATCCTCAATTTTTCATCAATTCCCCATCCCTAATGTTCGTCTCCAACGTCCACCCGAAATCCTCGTTCAAACTCGATGCATATTATCCCTCAACATTTCGAGTCGAATCGCCCGCGATTCGTTCGTGTCCCATTCCACAACTTGATCCCGCTCCGGCAAGACATCCGCGAATGCGATCGTAGATACGGCCGTGTTTCCACTGATCATGGTTGGCGAGAACACTCCGAATCCGGTGTCAATTCCCTGCAAGTGCCCACAAAGGTCACGCTCGTACAGCTCTCGCAGGCTGATGATGAACCGAGGCACCATGGGGCTTATAGTTATGTAACCGAACGCGGTTAGGATGAGCAGCAAATTGCGATTTGATACATTTTCAACCATAGAGGGAAGTGTGACAAGCCTATTCCTAACAGTTCAGATGAAAACAGCCGAATGGTTAGTTTTTATGCAGTATTCGATAGCAAGATCGATGGGAGAACGTGACGCTGATGAACGAGGGAGAGTATGGACAAGTGAGACGTACACAAGGAAGTAAATAATTCCATCTCTCGTGAGTTGTTGCATATATCGGTTAGGTTGCCACCGCCTTGTGGCTTTGTACATATCGACCGACTGCTTCACAGTTCGGATGACAGCGAGAACCAAAAGTGTAGCACCGAGTAAAAGTCGCGGAATTTGATAATACACGTAGAGCTTGGATGAGACCTCGTTCAATGTGATACCGCAAGCATGGAAATTGAGGACTTCGATAAGTGTGACTTGAGAAATGGATGGCATCCCCGTGAGATTACAGCGATATATGCAGTTCAGCTTGAGACATCTGTGACAGGTGTGTCTCAAGCTGAACTGGATTCAAAAGTGGTCACCGATCAGTGACGTCTCAGAAATGACACACGTATACCACTCACATGATATTCATAAACTATCATCGATTCGACAAGCAACGGTTTGCGTCAGTCCACCAATCGGTATCTTGAAATGATGGAGGGTGGACGTACCACGAGGTATACCCAAAGATAAAGTAGGTTAGAGCCATTCAGGTTGGCATTCCCGGTCAACCATTCGGGACAGAACGTCATCCATCTAACGTTATCCACACAACTTCAAGAACTTGGAACGATAACCCCAACAAAAATTTACCCTCCATACAACTCCGCAGTACTCAATACGATGATCCAGTAATGACGAGCAGGGTCACTCTTGATCACCTGAGTCAGGATATAGCAACACAGTGGACCGGCACCGGGGACGGTCAATATTTCGAGGGATACGACCGTTGGGTCTGAAACACCCCAGCGCGCATCCGCAAAGGTATACTCCTCTCCTGATAGCGTACGAGACGTTGATCATACTCGCTACGTTCCACTGGAATAGAACACTCACAAATGTCTGCAAAGACACCCGTACTGGTGTTCACTGACCTGCCAAAGGTCGAAAGATAGAGAAAGGAACCCTCGAACGAGAAGTGTATCAATGCGTCAAAGGTCTTGAAATCGTAATTCGTCACTGGGCGCTTTTTGAATCATGTTGTGCCTTACTCACCAGCCAGATGAAGGTGAACCTGTCCTGCCACCGTGAGTGTTTAGGTAACAAGGTATTAGCGAAAGTAGTCGCAATGAGACCGATACCTCCGACACCTGCGAGAGAGATGGCAGAGGTTAGGGTGAACACCTTGTCGAGGGAACTCATAATAACCAGTGCGAAAAAGAAAGGTGGCGGGATGTTGGGTGTTGGGTATTGCACGGTGGGAAGAATACTAACGTTCAACCTTCGTCTGGTTCAATATCCCCATAGTAAGCGGAGAAGGAGTATTGTCATTACCGATCTTACGAGTAGGGTAAACCATCGTGTACAAGGTGTGTCAGACTCTCCCTGAGGCCGCGGGAGTGTGCTTCCAAGTTGCGGGAAAGATGATCAGACATTGCAAGTTATATATAAGTACAGTAAAGAATCTGGTCGCCGGATTAAATTTTAACTACGAAGAGTGGATTTATAATTTATCGGCATTCCCGTGCTCGGGAAGACATGATGGCACGGTAACTAACGAATGAGCGTCCTCAGGCCTTGGGCACACCATCTATAAATGCCCGAGCTGGAGTCTCACGGTACAGATGCTGACTCAACCCTGGACACCGAGTATGTGCGCCATTCCTGTGTACCGGATGGCCCAGGATGCCTTTCAAGCTCGATCAATTTCTGTGTGAAGCACGATCACTTAAATTGGACGCGGAAAGCTTCTAGATACAATAATGTCAAAGCAAGCCCAAGAAGGGAAGTACTAGTGTAAAACATCGTCCGCTAGTAAGGATACAAGTCCGATACAAAGGATATAATTTATATCGATAAATAGTCATTGGCAGAGGGGGGATGCTATAATATATGAAGATTGTGGCACATCAACAACGCCTACTCACTCTCCTCCTCAGTCTCCGCAATTTCAACTAGAGTGTACCAACGTTTTGGGAGATCTTGATTGACATCCACGGAAAGCCCTTCATTATTCTCCTCTGCGACACATGCGGGTGAGCTGTGTGTCCTCCCATCAGGCAAGCTACTCACCTGTGGTGCGTGTAAATAGCGTATAAAAATCATCAACGGGGCGTACTGCCCCATCTTGATCTCTTCTAACGAGAGACTCCACCCCAGGTTTCGTTGTAAAAGTAATGCCATCCCTTCTCAGGATGCCATCTTTTGCCGAAATTCGTCAGTTATTGTGGGCACTTTTGCATTCAACTGTGACCGACTTACAGGCATCAACTCCCGAAGCACCGGCCTCTTCATCAAGGTCACGCCTTGCGGGTGAGATATTGCGATTAATTGCTGTAGTTCAGCCTGAGCATCAGCATTACGAACGGTAGAGCCAATTGGCACCACTCACCAGCACCCTGCGCCAATGATGTCCACGTCAAGACGAGCAACGTGGTCAAGAAGATGTTCGACAGTGTGAGGTTAAATGTAAGCTGCATGATTATAATATTCGAGCTGGTAATGGAGATGGAAGACGCTATCGAGAAATTGCCAAGTCAATGAAGGTTCAAAGGTCTCCCCTCGAGTTTAAATCCCTTGGCTCGCGCATAGGTTTGCAGTGGTGCTGAGATTTTTGGCCCCTTTCTAGCCTGGTCTCTGAACCTCGGAGACTCAGCATTCTGTGTGTCGGTACCGTAACCACACTGTTGGTATCCCGAGCTTCCACTCCGATCATCAACAATCTAGGCACTATGTTCGTGATTAAGGTTCCGGTTGCCATACCGGCGAAGCACACTCGGTTTGGTGTACATGCGCGCCGGGCTCGGGCTTTGCGACTGTGTTAAGTCTGTGTGATAAAGTGAAACTCACGAGAAGCTGTGCAAAGAAGGTCAATTCCCTGTCATATCGAGCTGAGAGGGTGCGCTGCATTCCATACAGCTTTGCCCGCGGCAACAGTTGCTAAGTGGATAACCAGAGGGTGAGGCAAAATAGGACCAGGCAGTGACTAGCTGACTGGAAGATGCGTATGGTTGACTCGGGTTGCGTTTGCCGTAACGCCTCCTCAATTCCCACGCATGGGCTAATCCTACATACGACCAGTGCACGTCGAAACTTGTCGTGCGGACCACTGCCACGACAATTAATGTCTCGCCCTTGAGGCAGGACATAACGAAATTTAAATGATCGGTCAACGTTATGGTATGTCAATGTTTTCATACGCCCATGTCGGTTTGCTCCGCTAATATAGACATGTGATTCGAACATTGGAAAGCATCCGGGTGTGATCACTCTGGCCTTCAGGGGCTGCTAGCAGGCATCCGACCATGAACATAGGTTATGAGTCCCTTTAACCCTCAGAACTACGAAAGGGCGAGTCATTATCTGAATCCTAGTGTCCTTTATTTTCTAGAACTCCATCATAATGGAATTTCAAGGCGTTCGACTTCCGTCGTGTGTATGGTTTGCGCATCTTGTCACACAGCAACCAACTCCCATAGAAGAGTTCACAACATATGGTCCGACGTCAGTTTCGTTGCGTTTGTTCCTTGACTCCCTCCTTATAGCTGTGGAGCTTTGGGCCCCGCATGTTCGCTCGTCAACATTATCACCATCATCATTCCCACCTACTCCTACTACTCGTTCACGTGCAACACGAACATGAACACGAGCGCATTCGTTTGTTTGTGTTTGCATGTGAATACTATTGTCCCTTCGCCATCGATCCATTACGCATTCCCCATCGCCACTCCCGTTCCTCGGACCCTCACGTTTGCCCGCCATAGGATGACGAGCAGCGCACAGTCTATTCGGGCTTATACACAAACGGCCAGAGAACATATCGTAATGGTACACGGATCTACGGATCTAAAAGAATGCAGTGAACGTGGAGACGTGCCTCGGAGCGCTGTAGATGGCCCGGTGCCCAGGAATCCATGACGTCAATGGCGCGTCGAAGGCTAGACATATGCTCGGAGCACATCGAACGATTGCACAGACGCAATGGCCAAGTCATTCCGCAATACGGGCATACAGATGCGACAGACGTTACCAGGTGACACTTAGGGTGTGCCAGGAGACCTGGGGGTGTACAGACAATAACGAAGATGATACTCAAACAACAAGTCCACTCAAGAACTCGCAGTACTGCACGAACATTGGATAGTGGAGGGGTGTCGAACCCGCATAGACGGGCGGAATAGCGCTGAGGTGGTACGTGGGATGGCGTGGACGGCACGGCAGACAGCACCAGCCGCGACTCACAGCATGCCAGCATATCTTGATGGCGCAGGGCGCTAGGAACGGTGATAGAGCAATGCAGGGATGTGTTAGCATGATCGCAAATGCCTGAAGTGGCCCGAGAGGTGTTAAGAGCTTACCTAGAAGAGCTCGAAACAACCCACTGTCCACGAATACCTTCTCACACAGGAATATCGGGTGATGGTGTGTAGGGCCACCCTGTTGTGGTGTCATATAAACCATCATGCGTAATGTCGTCACAGCTTCAGATAGTCCCTGGGCGATCATAAGTATGGTTCCAGCCGTTGCTTCTACGGAGTAACGTCACGCATGTTAGTGGACTCCGCGGTGGTATGTAAAGATCTGAGGTAAATTAGCCCATCTGTACCTTTGTCACCCTACTTGTCAAGGTTTTCTTTCACCCTGCATGATTCCGTAGCACTTGATGGTAAAGGGCCAAGAAAGGCTCCTGCTGACGAAGGCGGTACCTCCCAAGTTAGGTTAGGTGTACTTGCCATTCTTATATCCTCCTGTGCATCCCATTCTCATAAATAATAACTAACCTAGCTACAAGATTGATAGGGGAATTCCGGGATATCTTAGCATGGTGGGAGATTTCAAAATATCCGTTTTAAAAAAAATTCCGGTTGTAGCAACTTGACAATCGACCACCACGAGCATACTTGCCTTACAGAGTCGTGTTTAGCTCGTCGCACGAGAGCTGTGGCTTGCAGAACACAGGCACAGTTACGGTCATTACCAGCGCTACACCATCTCTGCCTTTTTCTGTCCGAATCAGGAATGCTTCAGCCCAGGGGACACACTAATCTCGCTATCTCATCTCAGCATGGCAGTGTTACTTGTCTATACCTTATGCGCGCTGCCATACGCCCGGCTCGGGCACATGAGCCTTCTCCATTGCGGGAACAGTGTACTACCCAGTCATATGCTCTAACCAACCATTTGCATCCATGCTTAGTCTCGTTCGCTTGCGATGTGATTGGACTGAAGTACTGCTCGTTCATCCACTAGATGCCAATTCCCTAAAGAAAGTGAGCACTGGATCCTGACTGCTCTTTGTATACCCACACAACGAGTAAACGCCCGTAACTCCCACGAACCGTAAACATGTGGATCTTTCAAATGATCACCTTAAGGGCCGCGTGTACGTGGGTTAAATGCCCAAATGGTGTGTGAGCTGGTCGAAGCGTCTGATTTATTTACCAAATGAGCGGACAAGGCTGAAGCATACTAGCGCTGCACGGTGCAGATCAACGCCGTTGGTGCATCGGTCTTGAGGTGGAGAAAACTTGCGGCACCTTGCGGGCAACCCACCAAGCTGCCAAGCGCTTCGATGGTTAGAAATGTTGAAGGCAGAGCCATGCCACCCCCTGAGTCCTGACATCTAGAACCGGGAAGTACTGCTTAAGAACGATCCAGGACGTCGCCGACCCCCGTCTGATCGGTTGACGTGGCGTGGGAGCGACGGGCACGAATCATGATGAAGTTCCATGCTGAAGTAGGTTTCACAGCTGCACAGACCGCAGAAAGTTCAATGGACAGATCAGTAAACGACGGGCTCCTAATCCTCCGCTGGATCAAGACATGTCATTCTTTTCTACGTTCAGTGTGAAAAGGCGTACGCGCGAGTCAAATAGAAATGATCGCGTGAGTAGGTACCTGGTGTAAACCATGGCACAAACTGTCTTTCATGCACGAGGATGAAGGAAAGGTGATGTATGAGTGCCACATGTTGGTTATCCATAAATTCCCACCCATCCTTCGACAACATGGATCGGGTCTTCAGGGCTGTTTGATGCACGCATACGATCCAATGTTTCAAGAATGGGGCACTCACCATGTTAAGTTCTACGATAGAAACGGAGAGGAAACTGATATTCACCTACATAGCGGGACATTACTTCGCCTTAGACGTTCGAGGGACTCGCAACAAACAATGCCGGTCCTGTCAGAAGGGTTTGGTTGTGCTTGCCGGCCCTTCTGAACAACGATTCGAGGGTGAGGTGGATGAGATAAAGTGCGATTAGCTCAAGCCGAACGATGTTTTACCAGACCCTGCCAGCGCAGTGCGAGCCTATACATATACGTACCAGTACCATTTCCCAACGAGTAGCAGACATAAAGTGTTTTCTGACCAATTTCATAGCGCGAAGACCCATCGCCCGTGACCTTATCTGAGAGTCTCAGAGGGCAGAGCAGGAAGAGCAGCGGCAGGAATTTCAGAGAGTCGGAAAGACACAGGAAAAGTCACCTGGGTCCAGAGCATATATATTGACCCTAGTGAATAAATACTCACATGAGCGCGATAGATCAGAACTACCACTGACCACAAAGAAGGTCAATGGCAATGTCAAAAGGTGTGAAGGGAATACAAGCATGCTGGCCGGAGAGGCACGAATCGCGGGAAACAGTTAAGAGGGAGAAAAAGGAAAGGCGTAATATGGAAATTGTACGAAAAATTCACGTGACTTTACACGCTCGCTACTACTCGTCTACTCGATGTTCTGTAGAAAATAGGATGCATCATCCACTGGTGGACTCACACGCCTAGCAAGATCGCCACCCTCCGTCTCCCCTGTATCATAGGTCTCCATGAGTTGTGAGTTTACCCCTCGTGAAATACTACTTACTCGTCTCAATCTCTGAACTCATAAAGTAAAACAACTCATCGGTCTTCCGCCCTGAAAGATCACGCTCCGCTGCTGTTCTCATCCAATTGTCATAAGTGGTGAGCTCTAGCCCCTACCGAACGATGCTACTTACGCGCAAGGAGATCATTCACTAGCTCGCCTCCCTCGGTCCTTCCTGGAATATAGATCTTCATGAGTTGTGGTTTCCCTCTAGGGAAACACAGATAGTACTTTTCTCGATCTCCGAAACTAAAAAGTAAAAGGCGTCGGTCCTCGCCCCTGCAATTCGCCGTCACCAAGGGCATTCATTACTTTCAATTGTGGCCGACGTACCAACGTCAACTGTGCGAGCTTCTTTGGCATTGATGGCTGTATTTTATCTTCAGCATTGACACTACGAGCATGGCTGACCACGCTTTCGACTCACCAACACCTTGGGCCACAGCCGTCCATGCCAAGAGGACGACCAGCGCAGTGGAGAAGAGCTTTGATATGGTGGAGCTCAGTGTGAACTGCATGACTATAGGATTTGACGTGGAGAGAAAAACAGATGGGGCTTTCGCGATCCTGTAAGTGGAAGTTTCTGCTTGCTGCCTCGTGATTAAATGTATTGATCCACGCACAGGTTTAAGGGTGTCGCTAATGGTTCTGCTTCAACTCAGACGGGCCAAGCCATGCTCATGGGCGCAAAATTGGGTATGCATCGTTCCCAGGTGGGTCACACCGCTCAGATCAACATTGTGGCCAGACTCCGTGAGTTATTGTCTCCTTTACGTTATTTTGACAAGGCAATGTATTCGAGATGGGACTTTTTGGCCGCGCCCGGCAACTCACAGCCGTAGCCACCCCGGATAGCTCTCCGGCTTGACTGACACAAAAACGAGAACCTCTGTTCGCGCGGCGCCATCAAAAAGCACAATTGTGAGGTCACACCTAACATGCTGAGAGATTAACGTAAAAGACCTAGGGTTATTATTATCTCAGGGTTTCCCATAAATCAAGACTCAAAGAATCATGAAGCCTGCAATCGTTCTGGATTTGCCCCTGCCGTGTCCACACACTATTGGCGTGCTTGGCCGGACTGCTTTCGCGCGACAAGAATGCGGTTCCCTGCCTCCTATTCATGTACACGAGCCTGTATATCCGTTTGCGCCCAATTTCAAACGATGCAGGGATAGTTGGCGCTGTTTCGAACCAAGTTGACATCACGGCGTTACGGCGGCTTCGACATCTGGGAGAGATGGGTGTTGACACTGATAACCGCTTGTGAATCGGTCATTAGGTCGATACTTATCAGTATTTACTCAGCCCACGAAATACCTGGGGAACGACGGACAGTCAATGGCGAAGGAATGAAAATCTAATAGCCATGGCTTCCGAGGTTGCGTTGAGTTAAATGAGTAATACATTCCAATAGGAGTGTTAAGGCGTACGTCGGCAGAGCTAACCCCTTCTGACCTTAGCACATCTGGCTGCTTCTCCAAAACGCAGCAATCCCAGGTTGCAGAGCTTAGAGCAAGGAACCTGCGGGTGCCATGCATGTGTAATATTGTGCACATGACCCCAGCTTCTAACTTTCGGGCACACCCTTGTCCGAGTAAAATTTAGTACAGCTAGTTCTCTATCGTCTATCCGAGGCGCATCGGTGTGGGAGCCAGTTGCTTTATATGGGCGTAGGTTTCTGCTCGCTTTGGACCACCAAGAATCCTGTGATAACATATTTAAGTACCGCGCCTGCATTCATCAACACGAGGATGGAGTACCTTGTCGTTGCGGCGACCGGGTGAGTCGGAACTCCATAATGCAAGGATCAGATGCGCAAGCCACGGCGATCTCCAGGGTCTGAATAGATCCCGCCTTGCACTCGAAGGAAGGTGACTGCACTTGGTGCATTCCATCAAGGGCAATGTTGCCAAGAAATTCTTTCCGCGAGGGCAATGAAGTCGGAAGTGCGGACGAGGCGACTATTGCCTTGCTTTCCGAATCTTCTAAACGCCACAAGGTGAGATAGGGACTCTCCCCAACATGCCCATATCCCCGTGAGGTATGCCCGTGCCCGTGCCCAGTCTTACGTGAAAACTCCACTTTAACGGCACAGTGCTCGAGGCCATAATCGCGAACGCGATGCTGTACGATGATCGTGCGCTGTAGGGTATGAGCGGGCATGAAGTAATGGTCCGATTCTCGGCACGATGAACATGCATACCTCTGAGTCCAACCTCACGACTGAACCATTGTTCAGTGCGTGATGAATATCCGGACCTTCAGTGGCTGCAATGAAATCGGGGTAATGGGTGGACGAAAGCGGCCATGATGGTGAAGACTCGTTTCGTGCGAGCTTTTCCAGCCCATTGTAAGGACTACCGATGGAGGCCTCTAGACAGCTGACACGCGGGCCTTGTGAATGCAGTTGGATGACAAGGAGATTCCGAATGGTAAATGCGATGGATAGGGCGGCGAGTGCAGTCAGCCAAAATGAGGGGTCAAGGAAGAACGTGCACTTGGATGATATTGGGACGGGGGTTTCTTTGCTCTCGGGCGAGGCCAACAATGTCTCCTCGTCTGGCGCAGGGACAGGGTCGTAAGAATGCGTCCCAGGCTTCCGGGAAGCAACAAACGGAATTGCAAACGTAAAGATCATTGGGAGGACTTGACAATCGTTAGAATCGGGAAGAGTTCACGAGAAGTGCCAGGAGAGGAAAGTGCAATCATATATTTGTTTCTCGCCGGAAAAATGATCACATTTAAATTTATAACAAGTGTTCCGGTGCTTGTGCGGTGCTTGTGCGTAGTGGCGGTTCATGCCACCGCCATTCGGCTATTCAATATACGGGTCAGGTATAACCCTATCCGAATGAAGATAAAGGTGTCTCGCACGAGAGTAGGATGAACGAACGAAACCTCATTAACCCTTCACAACCTCTACATGGAGACACGAAGAAAGCCCACATCCGTATCCTGGGAGCTTGCTCTCTGGTCAACTATCGCGATTCTGCTTGCTATATGGAGTGCCAGTATCGTGGGAAAACGTTCTGGAAGCAAAGTGGATGTCAAGGGAAACCACACGCCTGACACGCATTACAGTCAGTCTACAAACCTTCTCAGATCAGACTATGAAGTCACCGTGTTTTGTCCACAGGTTGGATAGGAGATGACTACCCTGCATACTACCCAATGGAGATTCGGGATGCCATCATGTTTCCAGAAGATACAGTGCGCTACCCCATCAACGGAGATGATGCACTACAGCAGTGGGAAACACAGTTCCCGACACTCGGGGCGGGCTGGGTGTGTTTCGGTCCCGAACGCCGTCCTTTTGCTTTGACAATGTACCATGAACTACATTGCCTTGGGCGTCTTCGGCTCGCTCTCGAGGACGGTGCAAATCGAACATACGAGGCGCAGGCCGAGCATGTGCAACATTGCTTGAATTACTTGCGGGTAATGACACTCTGCCGGGCGGACGTCACCCTGGAGCCCGTCCTAGATGCCAGTCTGTCTGTCGACTTAACACAGCCACACTTGTGCAGGGATTGGGTTCAGGTATACGAAGAGTCATCACGGAATGCGGACACCCGGTGCAGAAAGCCTAGAACGTAGTCCCTGAGTATGGCCCTTTAGAATGTTTCGGTGTAATTAAACTTAGGACTTGACGCTGGACGAAGTTCTAACGACAAACCTGCGAACCAATGGCCCGCTGAACGGCAACTCCTGCCCACAAGGACCATCCTGAATCTGTAGAGCCTTCATTGCATCGGTGCCAGTAACCCGCGGAGGGCAGCCCGATGTGCCTTCACTCTCAGGCTCAGGTTACCAAATTTTTGGTTCAC
>QFEI01001309.1:0-22203 GCA_003316145.1 Neoboletus magnificus | reverse complement strand
TTTATCAAGGATCTCGTTTGTTCGCCTCGTCCCTTTGCACCTCCTGTAAACCGTCTAAGTACGTCGTTTTTTCATTGTCTGTCAGTCCTTATAGGTCAACTCGTTGCATAGCCATTGGCACGCATCATCTTGAATACGGTTTCCCATCAACACACTCGACCAACAGTGTATCCATGGCCCTTTTCATCTTCGGTCAAGCTCACTCCGCCTACTCCAATCATTCGGCTATATCCAGTACGACTTATTGGATTTCGTGCGGCATTTTGGTGTTATATGCCCTCTCGATCGTCTTTGGTAGGATTCACACGGGCATGCACTCTTTCACAGACTGTGGCGTGGGCGTGGCCCTTGGAGCTGCCATCTGGGCGGTGTACATGATCACGAGCAACATGATTGAGCGTTGGTTGGAGAGCGGATCGTGGATCGGTAAAACGCCATACTCTCGTATCCCGTTGCTCTCTTTGACAAATGTTCTCGACGTGTGTCTAGTTCCTTCTGTGCTGGTGCCATTGTGCCTCTTGTTGGTACACTATCATCCACAACCGGTGGACGATTGTCCGTGTTTCGAAGACGCGATCGCGTTCGTGTCTGTTGTCTTGGGCGTGTTTTTAGCGCGATGGCACTCTATTTATGTTGGCATAGACGGCAAATTCTTTGACTCGGTCATGCCTGGAGGCCAAGGTGCTATCTGGTCATGGGACGAAAGCATGAGGTGGTGGAGCCTAGCAGGGGCTAAAATTTGCTTTGGTACGTCCCGCTGCCTGCACCGTTCATACCACCCTCCTGACGTCATTCTACCCATAACAACAACAACAAAAACATGATGGCAATGACAATAATAAAACAGGTATCCTCATGATATTCATTTGGCGACTCCTCGCGAAATCGTTTCTACACGCCGTTCTACCACCCGTCTTTCGCGTGTTGGCGCTCCACTTTGATCTCCCACATCGACGTTTCTACACGCCTGCGACGGATTACGGCCGTTTACCTGTGGAGAACGGTCTCCGTCCTATCCCGAGTGTAATCGATCTTCCTGGCGCGTTGGAAGTGAGTGGTGTGAATGGTTCGGAGCAATCGAAACATGCGATCAAGCGACGAGGATTGAACGTGGATGCGAGTCACGAGAAGACGCACAGAGGGACGGGGACGGGTGCAAGTTTGGAGAATGGGAAGTTGTTGGAGGTAGACAAGATGGGTGTGGTGGCGACGGAGGTGGTGAAGCATTATGATGCCGAAGGTGTGCTTTCGTTTTTTTTCCCCCTGCATCTGGGATATGGTGCTGAGGTCGATGCAGTACTCACCAAGGTAGTCGTCTACGCTGGTATTGGGATTATAAGCTCCGAGGCAGTGCCGTTGTTCTTCTCTTTGATAGGATGGGGTATCAAAGCATGGTAAACGGTGTGCAAGATCGATAAAGGCTTTTTGGATACGTCAGGTTGGGTGCGTAAAATGTCTACACACACACGCACTCTTTTGATTCGCCATCGCAAGCGTGTGCGCGTCGGGCATTTTGTTTCATAATTTGTTCTTCCTTTTCCTTTTTTTTTTCCAAGTTGAAGGTTTTGGGATTGTGGCCACCCTGGAATACCCTCCGTGGGGGTTGTTGGATCCTAAACTGTGTAATGTCCCTTACGAACGATTCACTTGCAAATGGAGATATTATGACACGCTGTGATTCCGATGTATACTCCCCAGGGATGTGCTAGAGTCAGACGCTGCCGACCAAATTCTAGTGTATCGTAGCCCTCTGATATGGGGTGATTTCTTTTTTCCTTTGCATGGTCTATAGTAGGACCCCTCAAAAGTCGGTGCGATGTTATAAGAATTCGGATGCACTGTCAACATATAGATTGCAAGCATCATGTGTAGGGGTCAGACCGTCTGCCACTTAACCGCTACACCAAAAGGCGATGATACTGAGTGATTGCCACGTCTCAGTATCCCAGACGGTACATATACTACTAATTATCCAGAATCAGGTAAGCCAGCATTGCTTACATCATGACATCTATCATGAGATTCTATACACAATCAAGCATCCAAGCCACCGTGTGTTTCAAGTCGAGGGATAAAAAAATACTGCAAGCATCCCATCTAAAATGATTATACGCACGCCTGTGACCAAGTTTTACACCGGGAAGACACACTCAGCCGCACCGAGAGGAGAGGGGTAATACAAAGAAGTGACGAAAGATGAACGAGAGACGAGTGCGGGGGGAATAGAAGGAACAAACTTGGGGAGAACGTGAACGAGTATCGTCACATGCTCGTTACATACTCAAGAACGTCGAGAGAGCAGTGGTTTGCGTGGTGGGATGACTCGGAGGGGGGCAAAGAACGCATTAAAAGGGTGGTGATTAGGGATGAAAAGATGTGGGTGGGAGTGTGGTGATAGCAATCCGATGCCTTGGCATTGTCAGGGAAGGAGCTGGGACGACATGTCAGCCTCGCCGGACGGCGTATCATATCCGATGGGACGTACACATTCAGGGGTCCTGGGATCTCGAGTAATGCAACAGCGGAGGGCAAGAAACGGAAATGAAGGGCTACAGAGGAAAAGATGGATGATCTACAAAGGACAATAATGATATCACAATAGATGTAAGTAGAAGACGACAAAAAAAGCCCCCAGCGAGAAATAGAATCGGCACAGGTCGGCCTGGAGAAGACAGAGATGTGTGAAAGTGTCTGCATCAATTCGCCGATGACCACACCATATGCTCCATGGAGCAAAATGCTACGCGGAGTGAGAAATCGATGCTGACTGTTATTGCCTCACAGTAATTTGTGGGGGGCTTGTGTCCGTGCTCATAGTTGCGGCGGGAGAAACAGACCCACCCGGTGTGATGACGGAGCCAAACGTCGTGTCCTTGTCACTTGTACCGGCAAACGCAAGAGTCGACATCGTCGTTCTTGTGGGCGCTCTGTCAGTCGTCGACATGATCTGAGAGCCTCCGGAATAGTCAAGGTCGACGGTGGTAAGACGGTTTGACGACCCGGTGATCTTGTCGGAGAGGCCTGCAGTGAGGTCTCTGCCATTTCTAATCACGCGATAGAAGAAGGTGACGATGACGAGAAGATTGCAGACGATGAGAGAGATTGCGCTCTTTACACGTTTGGGGGGGATCAACACAGGAACGAGAAGGAAGAGGTGGGCGTACCTCCATTTCTGCTGTGAACCCTGCAATGAAGAAGACGTGGAAGATAAGGTATACTGTATGTACCGCGCTGACGACGCTAACCAGGATACTGGTCGAGAAAACTGAAAGGACCATGATTTTCTGGTTTTGGGGTAACTTCACACGCCATAGCAAACGAAGTGGAAGAGCTACGAGAATGGCGTCTGACAATGCATCGGCTAAACAGCAGGATGAACAAGCGAGAGATACTCGACACTGAGTGGATGAACGTACTGCAGACCTCCGATAGCGCTACCCAAGCTGGCATCGGACACCGGATGATGTCGGAATCGTACCATGAGGTGTCCATGGAACACACGACCGACTTGCAAATGCACATGTACGCCCACATGCAGACGAACGCCACACCAGCACCAAAGGCTATCATACTGACACTCCGAGCGGGTGGAACAACACGGAGCACCGAGAAGATGATGGAGATACGTGCGAACCATATTGAACACGTATAGAAGAGGATATTCAGCCAGATGGATATTATATGAACGTTGCGTGACTGAGCGGGGGTGGCTGCCAGTGAGCACGAAAATCATGAAGTTAAATCGGATAGAACAGTTGAAAGAGAATGCGCACGCAAAGCTTCGATGCTGATGTATGGCTTGTCAAGTGGTGCGCTAAGCATCCACATCGTCACCGCACAGATGGCATCACAGAGAAGTGTCAGAGCCGCGAAGAAATCATCCCACCAGAACCGTCGGATATGATATCGAAACCAGAGTCGAAATGAAGTCAGGATCAACGCTAACGCATGAAAGATGGTAACCAAGACTTGCGAGAGTGCACTTGGTTGGTAATTCACGTAGTATGCAGCCAAACTGAAAACTCACTCAAGAGAGCAGACACCGTCTCCGGTGACGGTGACCCACTCTCAGACATTGTAGCTCTATTTCAGCGAATGCTTCACACCCTGAGTGAGGTGGGGGAATGATTGTCCGATCTGAGAGCTGGGTTTTGGGGGAAGGTTTTACTTGCCGACCTTGGCAAAGCATAACCTAAAGCAGGAGGGCCCTGGGAGAGTTCCAGGGACGGGTCTATGTGGCAAGCGCCCAACACTCGAGAGTGACCCCAGTGCAGTCCCCAGCACAAGATCTGTGGGAAGCGGTTTCACCCGAATGTCGCCAAGTGGGATGACAGCCCAGGGATGGAAGCCTTGGGGGCGGGTCGCGCGGCGCAACGGTGCTGTACTCGCTTCAAGGTACAGAGCGTGTACTGAGAAAACGGCAAGCCACAAGATCTATGAAAGTTTATTTCAGCTTCCTTGATGGATGCTGGTTTTGGTCTCCCTTGTCAATACAGATTGTTGCATCTGCCTCGAAAACAAAGCCAAGAATGCCGATAATTCCGCCGGCGCTCGCCAATCTAGACTGTATATATAGTACGAGCCTACCTGCCTCATCGTCTTTGACATTGCGACCCTTTGAGTCGTAAATCGAACTTGTGGGTGCCCAAGTTGGAAATAAAGACCGGCGCACGGTCGCCGTCCCGATGGGAAGATACGAAGAATCAGCGTCAGGTCCATTCTCGAAATGGAAGGTTGCGCGGATATCTTACCATCCATACAACTCAACAAACCTGACCCTGGGTAAGAGGCTTCCCTCGATGCCGGGATCAGCACCAAGTACCCTTGCAGGGCTGAGGGTGATGTCGTCCCCGTGAACGGCTGTACCTGGGCTTGTGTGATTTCACACCCAGTCCTATTTCCCGGGTATGGTATGATCACCTTCCTGTCAGTGGTGAGCACTTGAACACTGGAAGGGATAAGTAGAGGGTAGATATGTTCATTTTTCAAGTGAATGCAACTCCTTGGTTGTTCCAATTCAAATCCTCAATATGTTGGGCCGTGGGCCAGGACTTTCCGACCATTCTGAAGGTAGCTTTGAATACACTGACTTGCAGACAAGTTGACGTTTGAGATCCCGAAATTAATGTATTGATCTGTCAACATAAGAGTCAGCGTAGAGCATCGATATGAGCCGTGCGCCGTGCGCCACGACAGTCTTAATGTTGACTATCATCAGGATAGCTGGCAGTGCTGGTGGCATCTGTACGAGCCGTGTTTGCGACAAGCTGTGGTGATCGGCCTTGTCTCTCACCACAAGGGCATCCGAAAGCTCGTCGTCAACGTTCCTCACGATGTCGAGCCCACCGTCGTCGCAGTCTCTGAACGCTTCCATGCACGCACCAAAGCCAGAGCGCCCAGCGACCGCCATACGACCACCCTCGCTCAACCAGCTTGCTGCGCGCATCAACCTCAACTCGGCCAGCGCCACTACAAGCTCGCCTGCCCGCCCACGTCTCGTCGCCTCCATCCTTCGGACTGGCTCACAGACGTCTCTGTCGACCATCTCCACCAACGACTCTATCGCTGTCAATGCGCCGTCCACTCGCTCAACGTCCCCGGCACTGACGGCCACAACCATCGCCACACCTCCCAAATCCACCACGCCTTCCATCCCGGAGGAGGCTCTACTTGAGACCGAACCTCTCACTCAGGAAAAGCTGAATGAGCTTGATCAAGAAACGGGCTCCGTTATGAAGCCTCCCGAGAAGAAGGTCAAAGGGTATAAGAACATACCAAGTCTCGATGCTATCACCGCCCGCCTGGCCAAGGCGAGATCGCTTAGTATTGACGGGTCAGCGCGCCCCCCGGAAGCAGAGATGATCGAGGATCCAAAGACGCCTGGTGCAGTTATGAAAGCGCCAGAGCATCCCCTCCAGTTTACTTGGTATGTGAGCATTCTCAGATCAGCGACGACCTTTACACATCGTTGCCACAGGACAATCTATCACGACACTAAGGCCAAAGTTCCCTATGTGCCTTCCAAAGGTACGGGCGAAGAGGGCGTCCCTTTCGCTGCCGTTCCCGAATCCGGGGATTACGAGGCAGGGTTGACAGTTATTGGTGAATTCGACACTGTCGAATCATTCTGCCGCTATTTTAATTGGCTCAAGCCACCCTCAAAGCTCGAGCGAAACTCCAACTATCATATCTTCAAGTCCGGGATCAAGCCTATGTGGGAAGATGCCGCGAATGCGCAGGGTGGGAAGTGGGTCCTTACGATGAAGAACAACCCAGCCTTACTGGATCGGTGTTGGGCTTGGCTGGCGATGGCGCTTGTCGGGGAGGAACTCGAGGACGGTGATGAAATATGCGGGGCAGTCGTGAGCCTGAGAAGCAAGGTGGACCGTATTCAGTTATGGACACGGTGCAAAGACGAAGTGGAGCGACTAAACGGCATCGGGAAGAAGCTTGTCAAGTTGCTGGATGTCTCCGAGGCTGACAGCATTGGGCTTGAGTTCCAGGTCCGTCCCTTGGCTTTTCGTCAGGTACAACTATTGATCAACGTTATCTTTTGCTGGTTCCAGTACAATACTGAAGATCGGCCCTTGCCGAACAAGTTCCTGTCCATCCAAGCAATGCCATCTACATCTTATCGGTCGACATTTGGCGTGTCGGCTACTCACGCCCACAAGAGTTCCTTGGGAAATGTCATGAGTCCCACCAGTGAGACTGGGACACCCACGAACGCTGTAAGCGGCGGCGCCTTCGGGAGTTTTGGGATCGGAAACATTGGTGGGAATCCATGGAGAACTAAACGAACGTGAAGCATGCCACTTGAGTGTTTGGGGGAGAAGTGCCCTCCGTTGCAAGAAGTTCTGATAAGTTACTGTATGTACTTCGTTCAGCAATACCTCACTGTACGCATTCCGTCAACCAACTTGAAGTTACTGTATGTACTTCGTTCAGCAATACCTCACTGTACGCATTCCGTCAACCAACTTGAAGCAATGCAAATATTGGAGCTAAATTGCATTCGCTGGTGTTCTCACCCAATTGCTCCCATTGTCACACAGTCCCACTCATCTCCATCTCATCCGTCAAGCCCTTATGGATATATTGAGATTGTCAATCAGATCTATAGTAAGTCGGGCTTTTAAACGAATCTTGTTCGATAACTATATGGCGATGCCAGTACGAGCTACATTCCCTGGTGCAGTTTTCTCTGTGAAACTAAAAAAATTGACCTCTCGAGCTGAAATCCAACTTCGATGTCTTCAAATTCTCAAATTAGGCTCCACTTTGTGCTGGGGGTCTGTGGTAAGCTTGACTTTTCATTGGATACTACTCTGAGCTAATGACCAGCATAGGATTCATAGTGTCGCTGGTGTAAGTGCAATTTCTCTTTCACCTGCCAAGCGTCAGTCAAATCATTCAACGATGGTGGACCTGATGGACATGTCTGCGAAGCTGAAACAGACTGGCATGCGTCAGGGAGGATAAAGCTGATTAGAACTGTGATCATTAGGTTATTTGGATGTACCCTTGGGCAGGCTATGTTTTACTTTTCGAGTTTTCCTCAAGACTTGAGGTCATTGAAGGCCGTGGTGCGTAATTTCGCTTGTATTGGTAGCGGCCCTTCTGAATAGGTGACTGTTAGATCTCATTCCTTCTGTGTGTTTGCGTTCACGTTGGCGATTGATAACAGATTCTCACCCCGATCGATGGGATGATCTAGGGTGATGGATCTTCTGCATACAATTATTATTTCAAGCATTCATTGGAAGCTCCTTGCACTGTGCCATGGGACGACTACCCTAAACTGTCCTTCGCAACTCCCGTGGTGAGTACAGGTTTGGTGTATTTGTGGACTCAGGTTGATCGGTTTTGGACGGGAACACTTGGGTAGGGAAATGATGGTATGTAAATCCAGTTGAGTCTGGTTGAGGTATCTCAATCCGATGATTTTACAAGGCAGCCATGTTCATAAGTGTCAGTCCTTGTTATGATACTAGCCCTCGTCGAGGTTGCGATGCTGACCCGAACACCACAAGTATATTATGACTTCCGTGGTTCAATGGTTAGCATTGGCTTCACTCGCGTGTTGTTCTCGACATGATCGGCTCACGCGAACAGCTTTTATGCTCATAGAGTATGGATAAGTGAGCTTCGAATTTTCCTTTTACATGTTTTCCAATGGAATGAAATGGCATTAGTTAGTACACGGAATGTCCTCCTGACATTTTTGATCGTGAGTAGTGGAACTGCTGCATTCACGCGACATCTTGCTAAGGGAGGTGGGTGTAGGTGGCGACATCGTTGACGCAATTCGGTACGTGGATCTAGCATCCTAACACGCATGAAATTGAATTTCCCCCACATTTATAGCATTCGGTCTGAGTTCGTAACTTCCATCTCTTCCTAATTCTATAACAATGTTGAATTGCACTTCAAAGTTTACACATATTTAGTGTATGTATACCTATATTTCTTCCACTGTCTGCCTCAATCGGCTGAGACATCCAGCATCGTTACCCGCAGCGCCGTGATTCTAACTACTACCCCGGTACGTCCTTTTATCTTGCTGATTAGGCCGTTATCTAATCGCTCTCCTCCACTCAGTGGTCCCCACGTTCTGCAATCCTGGGGGCCGTTTGTGACATATTGATAACGGGATCCGTGTTCTTCTACCTTCGAGCAAGCCGTCGAGAGGTTCGGAAGTACGTCGCGGATTATTCAAATTTCGATGGAATTAATCAGTGTAACTGGTGGGCCTCTCATGAACCTCAGGTCACGAGACTTTATCCGACATTTGACGATCGTGTTTATTAACATGGGGCTGTTTACATGGTGAGCGAATGATGTCTGATGTTTGATGCAACTTATCCTGGACTGTTTTACCTCGTAGTCTCGTTTCGATCGGGTGGTGTCTATTTGTACGTCTTATATTTATCATCGCTATGAGGGTACGAAGATAATGAGTGTGGCCACAGTACGTCACACAAAACACAATGGACTTCACTTCAGTGCCGACGACCTTTATATGCAAAGGTGAGCGATTCCGCCTTGTGGACGTTTTGAACTCAATCCACGTTGGCCGCTTAGCGTATGCCAACTCGATGATGGCGGTGTAAGTAGCTTGAAGATGTCCTCACGTTCTGAGCTGAAACACGTTCGACACTAGGCTGAATGCCCGAAGATCGGTACGGGAGCGAGAACAGGATTTCATAGTAAATGGGCATGATATTGCTACTATTGATATCAATTAGGCCTTGGGTAGTCTTTGGATTAGCATCATGATGATCTTTGGATTGCCATGATATGTATTTGATTAGGCTTGCACTTCTTGGGAATTAGGGGCTGCAATGTAAATAGACTTTGGTCATGATTGTACATAGTTCTTGCTGGTCGAGTACAAGTATAGCAGCTTCTTTACCCCAGAATACTGTCACTGGTGACTACTATACTTCTACAATACTGGGACTCGCCGTCCATTTTGTAGTGATGCTACAATCCCTCAATGTTCGACCTTGGAGTTTGCCACAAGGGAAATGCTCTTTGTGTCAATGGATCAGCATCCCCCATAATTGTTAGGATCAGCATTTCTTTTCCTTTTCTGACCTCAATATCTTTCATCTTGACTCTTATGTCATTTTGATATCTAGTTCAGGTTCCTCTGTACGACTTGCAATTCTGTCTCCGTATATAAGACCGACGTCCTCCTCATGTATTCCCCACTTTCGGAATAGTCACTCGTTCGCCAGAATTGTGATTCACTTTGGGTCGCCTCTGGTCGTCGCCTAACAATAATTCGATCAAGAATGCAACGACCTGCCAGTGATACAAATTACGAAAGTACCAGAGCATCCACTCCAATTTACTTGGCGTGTGAGCCTACTCAGATCGAGGATGTAGGACGATCTTTCACGGCACCTGGGTATATAAGGAGCGTCAAAGGTGCAGGTAGGGTCAGCTGACCATCCCAGGGATTTTTATTGGCTCGAACATGAGTATTAGAGCGGAGCTCGAGTCCAAGACCACGCCCGTGTGAAAAGCTGCCGTGAGTGTGCGGATTGTGGAAAGAAAGTTTTTTTCGGTGGGGAACGATCGAGGTGGCACTCGCCGGGGAAGCCTGAGGGCTGGAAGGGGCTGATGAAATTTGTGCCACAGCCAAGAGCCCAAGAAACGGGTTGAACCATACCCAAATCTAATCTGGACACGGTGCAAAGACGATGTAAATCGATCCACGCTTGAACGGCATCTGGAAGAAGCCCGCGAAGCTGCTAGACGAGTCTACATCTTATCGGCCAACATTCGGCGCGTCTGCCAGTCATACCCACTAGCTGGCACTACTCGCATTCCGTCAACCAATTTGAAGCAATCCAAATATTGGAGCTATTTTCTAAGCTTTGTTCGCTGGTGTTCTCATCCAATTACTCACATTGTCGCACGAGCCCACCAGGTCGTTTCCACCTATTCAGTCCATCTGGCAAGCCCTGATGTATATCGAGATTATTAACCAAACCTGTAGTAAGCCGGGCTTTTAAATGAATCTTGTTCGACAACTATATGGTGACGGCGGTATGTTCCCTCATACGAGCCTCATTCCCTGGTGCAGCTTTCTCTGTGAAACTAACAACTCGACCTCTCGGGCCCAAAATCAACTTCAATGTCCTTAAATTCTCAAATTAGGCTACACTTTGTACTGGGGGTTTGTGGTAAGCTTGACGTTTCATTGTATACTACTCCGAGCTGACGATTAATGTAGGCTTCTTAGTATCATTGGTGTAAGTAACATTTCTCTTCACCTGCTAAGTGTCAGCCAAGTCGTTTCAACGATGTTTGGTTTGACGGACATGTCCGCAAATGTGAAATGGACTGGGGTGTGTCAGGGGGGATGGGACTAATTGGAACTATGATCGTTAGGTTATTCGGATGTTCACTCGGGCGGGCTATGTTTTATTTTTCCAGCTTTCCTCAAGACTTGAGGTCGTTGAAGGGCGTGGTGCGTAATTTCGCTTATATTTGTAGCGTCCATTCTGAATCCAGGGAACTGCTAGATATCATTCCTTCTGTGCGTTCGCGTCCACGTTGGCGATCGATAACGGATTCTTACTCTGATTAATGGGATGATCTAGAGTGATAGATATTCTCCATACAATTTTCAATGCAGGGATTCATTGGAAGCTCCTTGCATTGTGCCATGGCACGACTACCCTAAACTGTCCCGCAGAAGTCCCGTGGTGGGTACAGGTTTGGTGTATTTGTGGACTCAAAGGTTGATCGGTTTTGGACGGGAACACTTACGTAGGGAAATGATCGTAAGTAGATCTAGTCGAGTCTCGTCGAGTTATCTCAACCCAACGACTTTACCAGGCAGCCATGATCATAAGTGTCAGTCCTTATTATGTTCCGAGCCCACGCAGAGGATGCAATGCTGACCCGGACATCATAAGTACATTATGATTTCCATGGTTCAATGGTGAGCATCGATTTCATTCACATGTCATTCTCGACATGGTCAACTCATATGAGTAGCTTTTACGCTCATAGGGTTTGGATAAGTGAGCGCGGATATCTTTCTTTCACGTGTTTCCTAACAGAAATGATTGCCATTAGTTAGTGCACGGAATGTGGTCCTGACGTTTTTGATTGTGAGTGACCTGGCCCCTGCATTCACATGACATGTTGCTGAGGGAGGTGGGTGTAGGTGGCGACCTCGTTAACGCAATTCGGTACGTGAATCAGTATTACTGACACGCATGAAACTGAAATTCCCCCACACTCATAGCACTCGGACTGAGTTCGTACCTTTCACCTCTCCCTACTTGCATAACAATGCTGAGTCACACTTCGAAGTTTACACATACTTGATGTATGTATAGTTTTATGCTTCTTCCACTCTCTACTTCGACGAGCTGAGACCATAATCAGCATCGTTACCCGTAGCGCAATGATCCTATATACCACCCCGGTACGTCCTTTTATCTTGCTGATCAGGTCGTTATCTAATTGCTCTCCTCCACTCAGTGGTCCCCACGTTCTGCGATCCTGGGAGCCATTTGTGACATATTGATAACGGGATCCGTGTTCTTCTACCTTCGAGCAGGTCGTCGAGAGGTTCGGAAGTACGTCGTGGATTATTCAATCTTCGATGGCTGGTGGACCTCTCATGAACGGCAGGTCACGAGACTATATTCGGCATTTGATGGTTGTGTTTATCAACATGGGGCTCCTACATGGTGAGTGAATAATATCTGATGTCCGATGCAACTTATCCTGAACTATTTTGCCTCGTAGTCTCGTTTCGATCGGGTGGTGTCTATTAGTACGTCTCATATTTATGGTCGCTGTGAGGATACAAAAGCAACAACCATGGATACAGTACGTCACACAAAACGGAAGAGACTTCATTTCAGTGCCGACGACCTTTGTATGCAAAGGTGAGCGATTTCGCCTTGTGGGCATTTCGAACTCAATTGGTGTTGGCCGCTTAGCGTATGCCAACTCGATGATAGCGGTGTAAGTAGTTTGAAGATGTCCTCACGTTCTGAGCTGAAACACGTTCGACGTTAGGCTAAATGCCCGAAGATCAGTACGGGAGCGAGAACAGGATTTCATAGTAAATGTGCATAACCTTGCTACTATTGATATCAATTATGCTTCAGATAGTCTTTGGATTAGAATACGTGGTATAGGGGTTGCCCTACTGTTAGTGTATTTTATCAGGTTTGCATCCACCCCAATTTACTTGGTGTATGAGCATAATCAGGGATGCCCTTGTTCGTCTTTGCCATAGTCACAGGCTTCCACGGTGCCCAGGCACATAGGGAGTGTCCTTCACGGAACTGGGTAGGTCCTGACTGGTCCTGACCATCGGCTAACACTAGCCGTTTCAGTGAGCTCGAAGGGGCACGGGCGGGAGTATTTTGACGTTCCGTTGTATTTAACCCCTAGTCAATGATTAGCGTAGGGTTCACAGTATCACTGGTGTAGGTAAAATCTCTCTTCCACCTGCTAAGCGTTAGCCAAGTCGTTTCAATCATGGTGGACTTGACGAGCGTGTCTGCGAACGTGAAACTGACTGGCTTGTCGACGATGCCAGGTAGGGTAAGGCTGATTGAAACTGGAATCAATAGGTTATTTGGATGTACACTTGGGCAGGCTATGTTGTATTTTTCCTGTTTTCCTCGTCATTGAAGGCCTTGGTGCGTGATCTTGTTTATGTTTGTAATCTTAGGGCCATTCTGAATATAGGTAGCTGCTATGTGTCGTTCCTTCTGTATGTTCGCCTTTACGTTGGTGATTGACATGTACCAGATTATCACTCTGTTTGATGGGATAATCCAGGGTGATGGATACTCTGCATACAATCTTCAATGCGAAGATTGATTGGAAGCTTCTTGCACTGTGCCATGGCACGACTACCCTAAACTGTCCCCCGAAACTCCCGTGGTGGGTGCAGGTTTGGCGCATCCGTGGATTCCAAGGCTGAGCTGATTGGTTGTGGACGGGAATGACCTCATAGGGAAATCATAGTACGTAGACCCAGCTGAGTCTTGTGACCTTGTCGAGGTATCTCAACTGAATGGTTTTACTAGGCAGCCATGTTCATCACTGTAAGTCCTTATTAAATTCTGAGCCCCGTCAAGACTGCGATACTAACTCGGACATTACAAGTATAGTGTAACTTCTGTGGTTCAATGGTGAGCGACGGCCTTATTCACGCATTGTTTTCGACACGGTCGGCTCAGGTGAATAGCTTTTATGCTCATAGAGTTTGGATAAGTGAGTTCGGACATTTTCCTTGCACATACTTCCTACTAGAAAGGGGTGACATTAGTTAGTGCACGGAATGTGATCCTTACATTTTTGATCGTGAGTCGCGTAGTCGCTGTATTCATGCAACGTCTTACCGAGAAGGGTGGGTATAGACGGCGACGATGTCGATTCAACTCGGTGCGTAGCCCCGGTATTGTTGACGGACACAACCAACACTGAGTTGTCCCCACCTTCATAGCGTTCGGGTTAAGTTCGTACCTTCCACCTCTCCCTGAACTGTATAGCAATATTGAGTCGGTCTCCCGCCTCAAAAGTTTGCACATATGTGGTGTATGTGTATTCATTCCACCATATATCTTGATGAGCTGAGACAATCTACTCAGCCTCGTTTCCCGCAACATTGTAATCCTCAATTCTACCCCGGTATGTTCGTTTATCGTCGTTTATTAAGTAACCATCTAACCTCTTTCCTTCATTCATCAGTGGTCCCCACGTTCGGCCCTTTTGGGAGCTATTTGTGACGTCCTGATTACGGGGTCCGTGTTCTTCTACCTTCGAGAAGGACATAGAGAAGTTCGGAGGTACGTCGTGTGCTGTTCCATTCTCAATGAAACTGCAGCGTGACTGACAGGCCTCTTATGAACGGCAGGTCACGAAACTACATTCGACACCTGACGATCGTATTCATCAACATGGGGCTCTTTACATGGTGTGTGGGTAATGTCTGATGTCCGATGCAACTTATCCTTGAACGCTCTACCCTGAAATTTCATTTCGATTGGGTGGTATCTGTTGGTACATCTCACGTTTATAATCATTGTGACGGAAGGATGGGCAATGAATATGTAGTATGTCATACAAAATGGAAAGTATTTTACTGCAGTGCCGACGGCCTTTGTGTGCAAAGGTGCGTGTTTCTGCCTTGTGGACATTTTAAATTCAACCTGTATCGACCGCTGAGCGTATGCTAACTCGATGATGGCGATGTAAGTAGTTCGAAGGTATCGCCTTATTCTGAGCTGAAACACTTTCAACACTAGTCTGAATGCCCGAAGATCGGTACGGGAGCGAGAACAGGATTTCATAATGAATGGGCATAATCTTGCAACTATAGATATCAACTAGGCCTCAGATAGTCTTTGTATTGGAACACATGATCTAGGGGCTGCCCTGGTGTTGGTGTATGTAATTGGTCTGCAATGCAACCAAGATTCGAAACAACCCTCCTTACACCCGAGATGCATTCAGGTATGTATCATTGGTGGATTCACCGCTGTAAAAGCTACAATGGAATTCGAACTACTTAGCACATTTTCAAGCTTGGGACCAAGTCCGTGTGAAGAGATGTCGTAAATGCGCAAAGTGGAAAGATGGGTTTCTCGATGTAGATTCCGCTGTCTGGTGATGGCGCTCGTCGAGGAGGAATTGGATGAGGGCGACGAGATTTGGCGGACAGAAGCTGTTGGCTTGAAGTGCATCAGGAATCCAACCATGTTGCCCAGGCGTGTGCGCAACAAAATACAAAAGGGTTAGTACAGTCTCATCCTAACTCGTGCTGTTATGAAAGAATTGTTCAACGGTCGTGAAACGATAACGTTACTCGTCAAGTCTGCGGATGCGGGGTGGACTGCATCTGATTGCAATGTATACACGGTGTCAAGGCGATGTGGAGCGCCTGAATGGCATTCACTAGAAGGGGACTCGTCAATCTGCCGGGTGTCTACTTACATCCTATCGGTCGACATTCGGGATATTGGCCAGTCATGTGTAAGGGTTAGTTGTCTCCTTCCCACGAGTGCCGTGAGTGATGATATCAAGTAAATAAATTTTTCTTTGGTGTTCTCACCCATCAGCCTATCTGTGGAGGCGCACATCTGCAGAGTGTACTCTGTTACGTTGACGGTTACACCACTCTGCTTGCCAAAGGAGAGCTCTGACTGGCAGAGGAGAGACCAAAAAAGGAAAAACCCTGAACTAACCAAAAAGAGAAACAGAGATGGTTTCTTTGCGGTCTTTCTGGACCACGGATGCGCACATGATCGCTTGACTACTTTACTAGCACAGGCCATTTGAGAGGTGTAATTGGAGGATGGCTAGCAAAAACTTATAGGATCCTTCAAAAAAAGAAAACGAGTGAAGCCAATAGGCTTCCAGGATGCCGATGCTCCCACACGGGTCCCATGATGGCCGTTAACCTCACACCTATGGTAAGTCGGGCCTTTAAATGAATCTTGTTCGACGATTATATGACGATATCTAGTATGTTTTGCTGTGCGAGCCTTATTCCATATTGCCACCAGCTTTGTGGAGCCAGACATTTGGTCTCCCGAACTCAAAATAACTCTAAATCAACTTCCAATGTCTTTAGCTTCTGAAATTGAGCTGCAGTGGGGGCCGGAATTGTCTGGTAAGCTTGATCCAGGTTGCGTTGTATACCGCTCCTACTAACGACAAGCGTAGGGTTCGCACTGTCGCTGGCGTGAGTAGAATTTCTCTTCACCTGCTCAGCATCCACAGAGTCGGTTCCACGATGGTGGACTTGATGAACATGTCTGCGGACGTGTAACATACTAGCTTGTGTCCAGTAGGATGGGGCTGATTGGAACTGGATCGTTAGGTTATTCGGGTGTACACTTGGGCAGGCTACGTTTTATTTTTCCAGTTTTCCTCAAGACCTGAGATCATTGAAGGCCTTGGTGCGTAATTTTATTTATGTTTGTAAGGGCCGTTCTGAATGTAGGTTGCTGCTAGGTGTCGTTCCTTCTGTACGTTCGCGTTTAAATTGGCGATTGATTTGTACCGGATCTTCGCTTTGTTTGATGGGATAATCTAGGGTGATGGATATTCTGCATACAATTTTCAACGGCGGAATTCACTGGAAGCTCCTTGCATTGTGCCATGGCGTGACTGCCCTAGACTGTCCTGCAAAACTCCCGTGGTGGGTATAGGTCTGGTGTATTCTTGGACTCCAAAGCTGATCGGTTGTGGATGGGAACGACCTCATACTAGGGAAATGATGGTACGCAGATCTAGTAGAGTCTTGTTGAGGCATCTCCACTGAGTGGTATTACTAGGCAGCCATGTTCACCAGTGTAAGTCATTGTTACATTCCGAGTTCCGTCAGACCGTGACGCTGACCCGGATTTTACAAGTATGTTGTGACTTCCGCGGTCCAATGGTGAGGATCGGCCTCGTTTGCACATTTTTTTCGACATGATCAGCTCACTTGAAAAGCTTTTACGCTCATAGAGTTTGGATAAGTGAGCACCGAATATGCTTTTACATGTTTCCCTAACAGAGGGTATTGGCATTAGTTAGCGCACGAAATGTGATTCTCGCGTTTTTGATCGTGAGTTGCATGGTCAATGTATTCGTGCAAGATTTTACTGAAAGGGGTGGAAATAGATAGCGACAACTTTGATGCAGTTCGGTACGTAGTTCTGGTATTCCTTATGCACGTGAAGCTGAATTGCCCCTACATTCATAGTTCTCGGCATGAGTTTGTACCCCAATCCCTCCCTAATTGTATGACAATACTGAGTCGCTCTCCCACTTCGAAAGTTTGTACATACGTAGTGTATGTATATTTGTATGTTTGTCTCACTATCTATCCCGATGAGCTGAAACAATCTGTTCAGCCTCGCTACCCGCAGTGTAGTGATCCTATTTACTACACC
This sequence comes from Neoboletus magnificus, assembly GCA_003316145.1. Classification (NCBI taxonomy): domain Eukaryota; kingdom Fungi; phylum Basidiomycota; class Agaricomycetes; order Boletales; family Boletaceae; genus Neoboletus; species Neoboletus magnificus. The sequence continues at coordinate 4,765 of QFEI01001309.1, read as the reverse complement.
GGCACGTCCTTTTATCTGCTGATCAAGTCATTGTCTAATCCCTCTCCTCCACTCAGTGGTCCCCTCGTTCCGCGCTCCTGGGAGCCATCTGCGACGTCTTGATAACAGGTTCCGTGTTCTTCTATCTTCGAGCAGGCCGTCGAGAAGTTCGAAAGTACGTTGCGCATTATTCAATTTTAATGGAATTCAGCAGTGTAACTGGCGGGCCTCTCATGAACGTCAGGTCACGAGACTTTATCCGACACTTGACGATTGTGTTTATCAACATGGGGCTCTTTACATGGTGAGCGAGTAATGTCTGATGCAGATGTCCGATGCAACTTATCACTGACCGTTTTGCCTTGTAGTCTCGTTTCGATTACATGGTATCTGTTGGTACGTCCCATGTTTATGACCGCTGTAAGGGTACGAAGGTAACGAGTATGGACACAGTACATCATACAAGACGGGAAATACTTTATTGCAGTACCGGCGACTTGTATATGCAAAGGTTAGTGTTTCTGCCTTGTAGATGTCTCAGGCTCAGTCCTTGCTGGCCGCCTAGCGTATACCAACTCAATGATGGCGGTGTAGGTAGATTGAAGATGTCCTCCCGTCCTGAGCTGACGTGCCTTCGGAACTAGGCTGAATGCCCGGAAATTGGTGCGAGAGCGAGAACAGAGCCTCGCGATGAATGGTCATCACCTTGCCACCATTGATATTGATTAGGCTCCGGGTACTATGCTCTTTGGATTAGGGTTCCAATGTGAAGCAGGCAACTTTGGACACATATGCAGACAAAGTGTAGCATTGTCTGATGCCCAGGTCTTTGGGGATAGGTTGCTCAGTGAGAGAGGAAAGAAAAGAAAAGGTGGGGAAAGTACTAAGAAATACAGCAGAGGCTAGATCTGCTACTATCCATATCAGCTTCAGGGAACTGGGTAGTAATTAGACTTTCAAGTTGGATTTAGAATGGATGATCTATTAGTGATCTTCTTGCTGTCATGTATTTGATACTTGGAGATCTATTACCAGGGAGAATACTAGTCAAAAAAAGTGGACAAATCCGGACTCGAACCGGAGACCCCCCGCACTCAGCGCCATGCTAAGCGGATGTGATAACCAGCTACACCATATGCCCGATACAGTGTTGTGAGTATTTCCCTGAATGACAGCGTGGGACCCGTAATCCACGCTTCTGCACAGCCATCCGCGTGATCGAACGTCGTCTCGTCATTTTCAGGATTTCGTCGAAACCGCTAAACGAACCCCCGAAATGGACGGCGAGCGAGAAGCAGAGAGAAACGGAGCTGGCACTCCAGCCCAGCCCGACGTCGCGATGGACGTCGAGTCGGACCAAAGGCAACGTCCACCACAACCAATTACCATCCAATCGCTCGCCCGGGACGACGCTGCTGCGACCATGCTAGCGTCGGCATCCCCGTCGAACCCAGAACCCATGGTGGGCGAGACCCGGGTTTTAGCCTCTGCTGTGTCTGATCAGCCATTGGTCACACCCGGGCAGGACGTGGCGATGGACGTAACCGAAGGGGAAATAGTCGAGGAGCAGCCTGGGCGGGCCGATCGTATAGGCAGCGAGGCATCAGAGCCTGCGATTGCCGCAGAGGAAGAGTCTACGGAGCTACCACCACCAGCCGAGGAGCTCGCGGAGGTGAAGCGAGACGTCAGCCTGCCACCCGTGCAGCCCAACGCAAGACCTCCGCCAACACAGTCGCCTACTCCCATGGCCCCCGAGTCGTCTGTCCCGTCTAGCATGCGGCTTCCGCCACTTTCTTTTGTCGAGGGTCAGCCTCAGGAACGTCAACTCAATGTCACGGATGCGTTGAGCTATCTAGACGCCGTCAAGATACAATTCCACGACCAACCGGATGTGTACAACCAATTTCTGGATATTATGAAAGACTTCAAGAGTCAGCTGTGAGCGTAGCCTTTGGCTCCTCGATGGATCAACCTCTCATGGTTTTTACAGGATAGACACGCCAGGTGTCATCAAACGCGTCTCTCACCTTTTTAGTGGCTGCCCAACGCTCATCCAAGGGTTCAATACATTTCTTCCCGTCGGTTACCGCATAGAGTGCTCCACGGATCCACAACATTCTACTATGATCACTGTCACTACACCGTCTGGAACGATACTTCAGTCAACCCGCGACGAGCCAACTGGTCCAAGCGGTTCGCAGGGCTCTTCTTTTCCTCGTCTTGACGGGCCAGCCGCAGGCCCATCTAACACCCTTCCGCCTGATCCGAGTGTGTGTGGCGCAGCGCTGGACAATGTATCCATCGAACCCGCCGTACAATACGTACAGAAAATCAAACAACGATGTGACGAAGCGACGTACCGTCGTTTCTTGGAGATACTAGGGAGGTATCATAACATGGCTGACGTTGTCGACGAGGCAAGTCCATTTTGTGCGCATATATGCTACTTATAAACCACTGAATGGCGTGTTCCATCCAGAGGGAAGTGTCTGCCGAAATCGCTCGCCTTTTCAAGGATGACCCCGACTTACGTTCTGATTTTCGAATATTCATGCCTGAGAAGGGCCAAACACTCTTCGACGACATAGAAGATAGTCTCCTTGCCGCTCCTACGGAAGCGAGGCGCACGAGATCTAACACACCTTTGGACAGATCGACACGACGTAGACCCGAAGTCTCTCTCGCAGCCGCCGCAGAAGCAGCTGCCGTCCCCCAGAAGCGAAAGCGGAAAGTCAACGAACGTGAGCGTGAGAGAGAGTTAACGCCCAAGACAGCTCCCACTCAACGTGTACGTCTTCGTTCAGCTTACTTTCTCCCAGGATGCTGATGCCAGCTAAAGCTCAAACAGGCAGCCCTGACCGTCAACGGTACCGTGAATGGTGTCGAGCGAGTCCCGTCTCCAGCCTTTTCGTCGCTTCGTCAGGCGCAGCTGCAGCAGGCACAACAACAACAGTTTGCTGCTTCCTCTCTCCCCGTCCCCAATCCTGACGAAACGCACTTCTTCGACCGAGTCAAACGAGCGATCAACAACCGCGATGCGTTCAATGAGTTCTTGCGCCTCGTTAATCTGTTCACTCAGGAGCTAATCGATACGGCCCGCCTCGTCCGTGAGGCACGAAATTTCCTTGGGGATGGCGAGCTCATGCGTCAGTTTCGAGAGATTCTCGGCTGGGATGATAGAAGAGAGAGGGAGAGATGGTTATTGGAGGAGCAGCAACAGCAACAATCGTGGGCGCGTGCACAGAGCCAGAGTGTACCTAACATGCCTCTGAGACCGGGTCGCATCAATACTGGATTACAGCTGGGCAGCTACAGGCGCATGCCATCTATCGTACGTACACGTTCTTTGCAAAAAAAAAAGGGTGCTGATCATCGTGGTTGACGTGCGCAGGAAGCACATGTGACCTGCTCGGGGCGTGACGAGATGTGCAAGTCGGTTTTGAACGATGAGTGGGTCTCTCATCCCACATGGTCGAGCGAAGACTCGGGGTTTATCGCTCACAAGAAGAACGTCTATGAGGAAGCCCTCCATCGTTCAGAAGAAGAACGGCATGAATACGACTTTCATATTGAAGCGATCGTACGCACAATCGGGATGCTGGAACCGATTAATAACAAGATTGCCCAACTCTCTCTTGAAGAGCGTGCCGTGTTCAAGCTTAAGCCCAACTTGGGTGGCTCCGGGAAGAGCATACACCAGCGTATCATCAAGAAAATATACGGTCGAGAAGCGGGTTTGGACGTGCTTCAGGCGATGCAGGATACTCCAGCAGTCGCCATTCCTGTCGTACTCGTGCGGCTCAAGGAGAAAGAGGAAGAGTGGAAACGAGCACAGAGGGAATGGAACAAGATCTGGCGCGAAGTCGACGCACGGAACTACCACAAGTCACTCGACCACCAAGCTATCAACTTCAAGACGATGGACAAGAAAGCGATCAGCGCACGTGCATTTGTCTCGCAGATTGAGGCTGTGCGTGATGAGCAAATGGATAAGCGAGCATCGTACATCGACCCGCTGTTTACGCGCACACGACCAAGACATCAATTGGCGTATGATGTCAAAGATGTGGGTGTGCTGCAGGACGTCATCAAAATGACATTGTCGCTGCTGGATAGGACACAAGGCCAGATCAACGGGGCAGATCGCAAGCGAGTCGAGGCATTTCTGAGGAGCTTCATTCCGCTCTTTCTTGTCCTCGATTACGAGGCATTCAATCGTGCGTTCGTTGTGCAAGAGGTGGTTGATGGGGAAGGTGGGGACGATGCAAGCAGCGTTGCCGATGACATCGAGACGGCGAGTGCGGTGAGCGGGAGTTCATCGCGTACGGGAGGGAACCGAGGTCGTAAGGCGGGTGGCGCCTCCTCAGGCGGTGATCTGAGAAAGAAATTGTTGAAGAGCGAGCAAGCCAAGTCGACTAACCGGAAAACGCGTGCTCAAGATGGGACCTCACCTGCTCCGTCTCGACCTGTATCACCAACGCCACCCGAGGTGATGCAAGTCGAGGGAGTAGAAGAAGGGAAAGCTGAAGGTGAAGGTGCTTCGCCATCAAGACCCGCGTCACGGAAACACGTCTTCTTCTGTAACAACATATACTATGTGCTATTGCGATTACTCGAGGTAAGCTGACATGTCGTGTTGTTTGCTTAACATGGCACTGATGACCCGGTCCTGTCAGGTATTGTATTCCCGTTTCTTATTTTTCAAGAACCTCGCCACGTCGTTGGCCAACCAGCCCCCCAAAAGCACCACTACCACTGCGGCTTCTAAAGACGTCAAGACGTCAAC
>QFEI01001308.1:1653-27599 GCA_003316145.1 Neoboletus magnificus | reverse complement strand
TTCCCTTCATTACATTTATCACATGTTTATCTCCTTCACCTTGTCACAACCTTCACCCAGATCACACTTCCATTTGACCAGACTCTTTTACCAAGCTGTCAAAACCCCACTTGGTACTTTTCCCATTTACACATGACTTAGGTTAACCTTTGCCCTGACACCCTTATGATGTTGTCCCTTTGTCATCCTGTATTCCTACCCTTCACCCCAGTTCCTCCCATCCCATTTAGGTTCCTTCCCATCATATATAAACCCAATGTAATATATTCCATGTCCTTAGCTTTAACCTACTCAGATCTTAGCCAATATACCTTGTTACTTGGAATCCTTTGGCTTCTGAGGTTGTCGTTCTACTTCTGAGTAGGCACTTCCTTGAACCTTGAACCTGGACACCAATCCAGCTCCCTTAAACTTTCAACCCAGACACCAGTCTGGTTACCTTGAACCTTGAACCTGGACATCAGTCCAGTTACCTTGCCATCAGTCTGCTACATCTGGACCTCATTCCTCAAATTCCCACATGGTGTGCAAGTACAGGCCTATAAGTCCTGTCCTCGTCCCCTCATCACCTTGTCCCTTTGCCCCTCTGAGTCTATGCTTGATCCCACCTGGACCAAGTGTAACAATGTGACTGTACAGTCATACAGTATTCTATAGTGGCACAGTTAGGTCTTCATTGTACAGTCACATCAAAAGTGCTCAAGAATGATTTATTTTACTATAGGACAAACATTGTTGGTGCCTGACATTGACTGTATCCACTGTGGTGTTGTGACAAAATCACACATTTGTGGATGTGCACTTTGATGCTATGGCAGGATTAAATCTGTACAGGTCCAACTGTATAGTTCTCAGTGGGTAAGACAAGATAGAGTGGTCAATAGTGTTGAGTACCCACCTATGCACCACATTATTGCCAACATATTTTGCTACACCACTTGGTCTTGCATTACTATGTCTATTGCAATGCACCACCAAGTACATATTGGTATCTTGTCATCATTTGTTTGTTGTTACATCAATTTGTCTCGCCACACCGCCACACCGCCACACCAGGGGCACCTCAGCTGTTGTCATCCGATCAACTGGTCAAGGTAGTATTTTCATCCTGTCATTTGTCTTGGGGCCTAGGCTCTTCAGGTAGTACCCCGGAATCGGTGCATAGCAACCCCCAGCCGGGTATCGAGGCTATCCTAGAAGTTAGCGACCGAGTCAGTGTATTCACTACTGTCATGTATTCAAAGATAAACAATCCCACATGCACACTCCGCTATACACAACGACGGAGCCTCCGCCATTCACAGACACGAAAGTGTTTCAGAACAGACTTTAAATGTTCGTACCACATGGTCATACCAAGAGGCTACTTGCATTACGGCTACGCATTAGATTGTCTTCGCGATTTTTTAGGCTTCCCGCTGCCTTAACTTTCTTCCGTCTCTCCAACAATGCTCTCCTGACCGCCACCTCCCTGATAGACAGCCCGCTCTCCACCGACTGCACAGATGATGCGGTGGACGGTGTACGCTGAGGTGGTCTAGGCCGTTTCCGCCTAGTAGTGACGCCTTTCTTACGACTGAGCATACTTGAGGTCGTGGACAAAGTCTGCATGGGTACGGTTCCAAGGCCAACCATACTGCGCCCTGACTGGATCGTGCCGTTTCTCGACATGCTGTACATGGAGTTCGTCGTAGTATCCACACAGCTCGCCACATTCGTGTCCTTGCCAGACCGCAATGTACTAGCGTCCGAACCCACGACGTCGCCCTTGGAGTGCATCGGTGTGCGCGTGCGCGAGGTCACCGAACCTGAGTGAAGGTTCGATTCCAACGTAAGTTGCGAAGGCGTGATTGACAACGAGCCAGGCCTGGGACTGGATGTCGACTTAGGCAACGACAGATACGTACGTTCCAAGTCCAGTTGAGACTCTCGGCGCTCCCCTAAAGCCTCCCAGCTGGACGGAATCGGGTCCCCATAGCCGTATTTACGCAGGTTGGCACGTGCAGCCGTGGAGTCCGTCGAGTACACGCTGCCGGTATCGGGCCTGAGTGAGCCTGGACGTCGTCGATTCGTGCTCACACCGAGGTCGCGATTGAGATGAGACACCATCGGAGTGAAGGAATCGAACCCTCGCATAATGTCCTCGCTGATTCGGGGTACATCCGATACGTTCGTTCTTGTTGAGAAACTATCCCATCTTGAATGGCTCAAATTCTGCGGAATTTCTTGGGTGGGGAAAGACTTCCTTGGCAACGTCAGTTCATACTTGCTCTCTGCCTCTTGGGATCGGGGAGCGCGGAAGTCTGAGAGAGAGGAACCAGTGGTGGGAGAGACGGATGAACGCCGAGATGTAACCCGCAGAGGTGCAGGCGTGAACCTAGAACCACTTCCGACATTCCCTGCACGAGTGTCAGGATCCGAAGATCGATTTCTCGTCATGACGTCCACAGCCTGCCAAAAGGATGACTTGAGGGTGTTCGTCCAGCCTAGAGGGTCAGGTGCAGGTCTCGCAGGAACCCTACTGTTTTCTTCGTTGTTAATACCGGGTGGTGCCTGCCAAATCACACCGCTTGGTCCTTCATCCAGCGTCGGATACCAATACCCGCCGTACCTTGCGTTCTTGTACGTCTGGACAGTCGCTTCAGGAGTTCGTCGCCGGGTGCGTCGGAGAGCAGCGACGGTGTCCGTTCTCCTACCCCATGAGAGCGTTGCAGGACCAGGTGGATTAAGAAAAGGATCGCCTTCCTGGACAGATCGGTCGCTTTGATCAAGCTGGGTACTCTGGCCTGTGTTCTCTCCATCCGGAGCTGCGATAGGTCCACTGGCGCTTGCAATGGGTGACAGCCCCGCACTGTTTGGTAAGCGTGGTATGTTCAACCCACCTTCGTCACCGCTTGTGGTATCCCCTGGAACTCTGTTCGCGACACGGAGCCTCCCAAGCGTACGAGTGCTCTCTTGAACTGATAGGCCGGTCTGTAAGCGTGTTGTGCCGGGGCGTGGGTAGGGGTCGGCTGTCTGTGAGGGGGGCACCTTCTGATGAAGATTTAGCTGAGAGCTCGGGTTCTGGGGACGCGACGGATACTCCCCAGCCACTAGCGCAGTACGAGGAATACCATGCTGTGACATGCCTCCTCCCGAAGTAGGAATCGTATGTGGAACAGCAAGGAGATTGGACGAGCTCCTGCGGACGATGGATGCAGGAAGGTAGTAGGGCCGCATCTGGGTCTCCACGTCTATGTGGGTCCCCTTTTCAAATTCATCCATGGAGGGACTGCCAGTGTCGGAGATGGTGGTGGGGTGATCCCAAGGGTCATGAAGTTCGAGGTCGTGCTTTCGAGCGCGCGATCGTATCCACCATGCTATGAATGCCGCGACACATCCGATAAACGATATTGAGGCGAGGACAATCGCTAGATAGAATGGTGCGCCCACGCCGTGGTCCTTCGGATTAGATACTGCTGTCGGGCTCGGAGTCGGATAGTTGACAGTAGGTATGGAGGGAATGTTTGTGTCTGTATCCGTCGTGCTAGATGAAACGTTATGACTGGATGACGGTAGGGAGGAGGTGACGGATGTGGATGTGGATGTGGGGGTGAAGGACGATGTACCGATCAAGGAAGCAGACGTCGCTTCGAGGTTTGGGACGGGTAAGACGGAAGTTGATTCACCCAGTGAAGAATATGTACCTGTGCTGCTCGCGGTGAATGTCTAGGTATGTCGATTAGTCCGAAAATCGGTACGTCCAGCGATGCAGCGTACGGGGGGAACTGAAAGAGGTTGGGACGCGGTTCCGCCATCAAAACCTATTAATGAAACCTGTCCGTCCGACCCGAAGACGAGCGTAAGCCCTCTATCGTAATGTTTGATTGAAGTTCCACGAAGAGACCGCGGTGAACGGAATGTCATTATCCAAGGTTGGTACTTTTGATCATCGATGCGCACCAGGCGCAAAGGGGGGAAAAGAATGTTACCAGAGCCTTTCAAAGAGTGTTGTGTCCGAGAAAGAGTGTTTAGCGACGTGCCGGACGTTCCACAAGTGTACCAGGGTGAAGTAAAAGGTGTCTGGCCACGTACCGTCTCCTTCATTGTGAGTCAGTCCACGGGATGTATCACATCAGTCTGGCGCATTCATAATTCGTGTCAATGTTGTCTTGGTTGAGATTAAAATCAGCTCACCCTCTCTGATTGGCAGAAATTATAGCGAACCGAACATGGGCTGCAAAAGACTGCGACTCTCTGCCGGGAGAGTCGGAGAAATAAACTCTGAGGGAGTTCCGAGCAGTCCTTGGGCACGGTTCTCATCTGGCCCGTCAGAGGAGTCATCTTTTTAGATCGCTGCATGAAACAGTGATGGCACGACACTGAAACCCGCTGGGCAACTTAATGGTAGGACTCCGAGCCAGAAAATGAACCCTTCATATATTTCCAAAATTCTCAGTTCATTGGGATAAACGCGAGAGTTAATCAGTGCTGAGGGTTTAGAGATGAAAACCGGTGAGTATTCCAATATACGAGCGTAAACTTTTCCCTTTCAACGTTTCCGCTCACATTTTTTCCTTGACAGACCTCTTCGTTATGGTGATTTTCGAGCATGACTGGGCTGTGGATCACAGATCAAGGGGACGGATGTAATGAAATAATTATATCGTTCACTCAACTAATGACAGCATTCCGTTTTCCTACAAACCATCGGGTTTAAGGGTAGCCTTTGAAAATGACTACCCCCGGGCCACTCTGTTGAGCGAGCGAGGGAGTCGAGACGCATGCATGCATGAATTAAAAAAGTGGCTTGTTCATGATTCGAACCCTTCAGCAACTGAGGTCGCGTTCGTTCGACGTTTAGGGCAAGCTAAGCCAACGAAAGACACGTGACCAATAGCACACATTGATGCATTCAATAGAAAATGAAATCATATTCAACGAACCCCCAAAGTCTGAGATGGACGACGACGACGACCTAGAAAGGTAGAGTGAGCGTTGTGATCGTCGTCGAGAATTTTTCTAGCGACTGAAGCTTATTTTAGGGCAATCGCTTTGAGCCTGATGGAAGCACAAACAAGTTCGCTCACTGATGGTGCCGGTGGCACCGAACCTAAAGATGACACCCCCGGGAATCCGTCAGATGATGAAGAACAGTTTCAGAAAGATCTTCAGCGTGCTATCGAGGCCTCCAAGGCTGAGTCTCAGGAGCATCACGCCGTCGTTCCGACCCTGCAGATCCAAGCTACTTATGGCGACGCGTCGACCCCGTCGGGATCAACAACATTTTTATCTGAGCGTGCGCAGCTGGAGAAAGAGAGGTTAGCGAGACTCAAACGCTACCGTGGCGAAAGCGATCAAGAAAACGACGGGGGTTGGTCACAACAGCCACCTGTTAAGCGGTCGCATATCTCGTCCGTTGTACCTACTGATCGCAAAGTAAACCAACTCCTGTCTTCATTCTCCACTTCAAGCAACTCACCAAGCTCGAGCATACGTGGAAGGTCTGACCCAAATACCACCAGGACACAGACAGTTCCTGTTATCGATCAACTCTTCTGGGATGGCGAACTTCGGCCGACTGCAAATAAGCACTCACAGCCGAGAGATGATGGGAAGGCAACTTTCAGACTATCTGAGGTATTGGGTCCCGTGCGTACTCATCACCGCATCCTGTCTCCATCACGATAACCACCATTTCGCCGTTAAGAAAGCTGATATTTCATTTGCCATAATTTCATCCTACTCGACTTCCGTCTCATGGATCTACGAGTTTTTTGACTCTCGCACGCCCGTCATTCTTGTCAGTCAGCCTGATCCATCTGGACGGAGCGCCATCAAGAACGTCCTTCCCAATTGGATAATGACCGTCCCATTCCTAAGATATGGACGAGGTTGTCAACATATGAAAGTGTGTCCTGCGACTGCTCCATCTTCGCGTGCTCAGTAGACTCACATTGCTTCGTCCAGTTTATGCTGGTAGGCCATTCACCTACATACGATGAGACGGTCTCGATTTCTTTTTCCGTAAGATCTTCTACAAAACCGGGCGTCTCCGGGTAATCATATCCACTGCAAATTTAATAGACTATGATTGGCGTGATATCGAGAATGTCGGTCACTTTACTTTCCTGGGACTCGTGTTCTGCGTTAACGAGACTCTGCAGGCTGTTTGGTTGCAAGACATTCCCCCGCGTTCGAAGTCTGTACCCCATGAACAGAAAGTAATGGATGACTTCCCATCCATTATGCAGAAGATATTGTATGCAGTCAATGTGCATCCGGCACTGAAAAACATGCTGGCTAATGATGTGTGTGCAGTACCTATATCTGACTCTACCTACTCTGATCTCGCCTCAGCATCCCAAGCTTCCTCTTCGTACCATCGAGGATCTTCGTTCTAAATGGGATTTCTCCAAGGTTCGCGCTGAACTCATCCCATCCATCGCAGGCAAACACGAAGGATGGCCAGCGGTCATCCAGACAGGCCATACTCGCCTCATGAAAGTTGTGCGAGATCTTGGCATGCGGACTGGGAAAGGGAAGGCTGCGAGGGAGTTGATCCTTGAGTGTCAGGTAGAGTCTTTGACTAGGATACAGTATTCACTCCGAGTGATGGCTGATTGGAGAGCAGGGCTCGAGCATTGGAAACTATTCCACGCAATGGCTGAACGAGTTTCATTGGTCTGCGCGTGGCGAATCCGCGGAGGAGTGGCTCGACGAACCCAAAGCTCGTCGCTCCAAGCTCCCGTGGCCGACTGCAAAGATTGTCTTCCCAAGTCTGAAAAGAGTCAGAGCCACCGTTTTGGGTGAACCTGTGAGCGCAACGCTCGTTCCTGTGATTCCCGTGGTTAAATCGTGCTGTCGGATAGGGGGGAGGCACCATGTTCTGTCGAACGAGTCAATGGGAAGCAACGAAGTTTCCTAAGGAGCTATTTCATGACTCGATTAGCACGGGTGGACGCGTCTTGATGCACACCAAGGTTCGATATAGTTGCATTATATCGCCAGCGTCATTGCAACATCCTTTAGATGATTATCGCAACCCTTCGTCGAACTTCTCCGGTTGCAAGCTCGTCAAGGTCTGATTACAAAGATAAATCTACAGGTCCAACCGGTTCAAACAAAGGCAAATCCAAGGTCATCGTGATCTCTGACAGTGAGACGGAATCGGAAAGCGATGTACCAGAAAATGTACCAGAAGCGCAGAAGGAACCCATAGGGTGGGCATATGTCGGTTCGCATAACTTCACGCCCTCTGCCTGGGGAACACTATCCGGTTCCGGGTTCAATCCTACGTTGAACGTGAGTCTTGTACTGGACCACAACACTGCCGCTCCGACTGACGTTAGTCCTGTTTTCACTACTGATCGAACAGGTTGCCAATTACGAGCTCGGGATAGTCTTTCCGCTCTATGATGAAGAAGATGTGAAGCGAGTGTCGTGCTTCAAGCGACCTCCGAGGAAATACGTGCTCGGTGAGGACAGACCTTGGGTGAGTTCATTCTTAATTCCTCCGTCTCCACTCAACATTCCCATTAGATACAAGACGAGTCACCAACAATCAGAAGTTAAAGATGTTATGTCAGTTTGCCAGCCAGCATAGAACTCTACGTCACTCTCCTATATGGATCCGCAAGTACATCTGCGTTTTAGCCGGGCAGTTCAGAAACCGTTACGGTTTTCTTTTTGGTTAGTTCAGGGTTTTTCCCATTTTTGGTATCTCCTCCACCAATCAGAGCCCTCCTTTGGCAAGCAGAGTGGTGTAATTTTCAACGTAACAGAGTGCACTCTGCAGATGTAGCATCACTTGAATCTGCTTGACAGTGACTGTTTGATAAGTGGGAAAAGAAGCCGTGATGGGTGAGGTGAAAAATCAAACGTAGTGGGCTTAAGGCTGCCCAAGAATTCTCTAGGGTCTAACACATTAATTGTGTCAGCTGATGGGCCACGAACTATTAGGCACAAGATCCCTAAAGTCTACCGCAACATGCGGTGGTGCCTTCGACTTCCATTACTTGTACTCGAAATGGTCATAACGACTGCCAGAACGCCCCTACTCGGTTAGTGTTACACATCATGCCATGGAGATGTTCTGCATGCGAAATTAAGGTGAGCCTAGTCCAAGATGAATGAATTCCAAATGGAGGTGATCTGGCCTTTGACAAGGCAAACTGTTATATTATGTTAGCGTCTCACAGCTTCGCTAGTGGACTGTTTGCGCACATCGGGATGCTGCTTTGAACGTCTGTTTCGAGATCGGGTCGGCTCCATTCTCAACCTCGGGCGCTCTGAGGTCCTGAACCCGCAATGACACAAATCCCACCACATCTCCGACAACCACGCATGACCCTTGATGAGACTTGTAACTGCACGGCTCCTCCATCAATTTCGGGATTTTGTTTCCTACAAACATACGCATCATACTCGCGCCTACGATGACCATGTTGACGTGCTCTTTGATTCCCCACTGCCTGTCTGAATATCGGGTGCTGGATATATGTTGCCACTGCATACAACTCGCAGATTTCATACTCAAGCTCCCCTTCCTGCGCATCGCAGGCGCCATAGTGGTGTTCATTTTGCTCATCAATGCTCGGTCTCTGCCCCTAGTCTGGCACAGTAAGGCTATTCTGATGTTTGCGGGATCACACTAACTGTGATATTTGGTTATTCAGTCAACGTGCTTCTACCGTTTGGAATCGCCCGATGCAAATACCATATCCTGTCTTTCTGTCACACAGCTTCATTGCGACCCTCGGCTGCTCGACACAAAGCCGTAGTCGGTCAACTCGAGTCGTGTTGCCCCGTTGGCGCCAATCCATTCGAGTTTACTGCCACGACTAGATCATGGGCAAGTGAGTCCTAGTCGAGCGTTGAAGCCTGAGGACGTCGCGCGCGCTCCATTTCGTCAATGTCACTTAAAGTTGCAAAGGTCCCGATGAAACCGACTGGTTCGGACATGTTAACAATTCTACTTATGCCAAGGCATGATCACAGGCGTTACTTAAATTCAACATGGCCTGACGGCGTTTTTTTTTCAGGCTCGTGACGCTGCACTCTCGAAACTCGGCCTCGCAGCGTGGCCGACGTTTGTGAATGCCGGTGGATGGATTGTTTTGGGCTGTGAGCCGTTTCTCGTTTTATGATGGCTCCCGTACACTGACACGGAGGATGTATAGCAACGCACTACCATTTTCTTCGCGAGATTCCACGCTTTGCGGGGTACGAGATGAACTTATCGATTGGGGCGTGGGATCACAAGTGGGTAAGTAATTAGTATCCAATTTCCGGTCTTTGCGGTCTTCATCTCTGTCGAAGTTGTATCTTGTGTGCCGATTCACGTCACTTTCTTTGAAACTGCGCGAGAACCCCTCGTCTACCAAATCAGGAGGCCCGGCCGTCGTCGATCAGACTACGATCAATGAGCCCATGCCGAATCATTCCAGTGACGATGATACCGCCAGCACTCTCCCTACTTCTCTCTTCAAGGAGGAATCTCATGGGACGACTTTACACTGCTTCACAGTATCTCGCCTATGCTTCAAAATGGGACGCATCACCGTCCCGCCCGCGATTGTGCTGGCTTGCGAAGGGTTCTCCAAGCCCCCAAAGTCTGGTTCGTATTCGCACCAGTCACCTCCCCCACATTGGGTCCATCCCCACACATTGCGAAACGCTTCGGACAGTCTGGAAGTGTATCAGCGTTTTCTGGCAGGCGGTTGGCGGGACGTTCCGGAAGGGGATAGGTGGTGGGCCGAGGCCCTGAGTGGTCCTATTGAAGAACGGCGTCGGGCTAACTTGGCGAAGCTGGAGGCCATCGATCACGGGGTAGTCGGTTGCATGAACATACGGTAATACAATCCATGGGGAGACTTCCGACGCACAAACCGCTAAAAATTCTAATTGAACATAGTGGGAAGCATTGTAGTATGACCTCTCGGTAATCTATGTTCTCTATAAGACAGGTCCCCTTGAGTTGATGGTTTGGCTGCCAGTGCTGTACGAAGGACTATGGTACACGAGGGAGTTGCCTGTAGACTGTACTGCAGACGGGAGTCTTATGCCCTATGCCGCATTCCGATCATATCACTAAATACACTCTGAGCGAGAGCGGCTATCGGTGCTAGTTAGCACGATATAAATGCCCGCGTGCCAAGATCTGATTTAGTAACTCGATTCTAGGACCGCAGAGTTACTTGCTACAGCACTTTGTCTCAGGGCTATGAAGGAAGGGAAGGTGGGGTATATACACAAAGATGGATTCCACACTTTGAAATTCGGATGAGATACTTTACGATACGTATATCAACGGAGTCCCTAGTATAGGTGACCTAGGAATCAACATCGGAAGTCCCAATTTCGTTTATATGCACAACTCTAAGCCATTCGCTCGGAGGAACTCGTTTCTCCTCCGAGGTATGAGGGACCCCTCCGCGGAGGATACCCACGCGCTTCATGGCAAGTAACTGTAGCCATTCAACCAGATGAGCAAATGGGACGACCATCCACTTAAGTCATGTACTGACGTTGTGAGCGGCATTGCTATGGTTGTAGATACCTCCAAAGAATGCTGATGTCGCATCTTGACCGACGTGTTTCAATAACAGATGACGTCCCCCCGGATGAGCGCCCAAGAAATCTTCTATGTCATGAATGAACCCAGCGATGCAGATCACCGCCCGAGATTCTGCCTGGGATTGATCTTCTTGGTCATCAGTCCCTGCTCCCTCCTAAAAGTCGATTACTTACAACTAGGCCAACTGATTATCGGTAACGAACTGCTTGCGCGTGGCCAAGTCAGGGCATCCTGCATTTTACGAAGTTGTTTGAGTTCCATCGTAAGTTCACCCTTGCGAATCTCATTGTCGGAGAATTTCTAGTAGGAATGTCAAAGCCTTGCACCTTGAATGGGAGTGTTCGCACATCTTACCTTTAAATGGCTGGCAAGCCCAACCTTATGGCATAGCCAGATAAACCACTTAGTAGGATCGTATTGATACCATCTAGGTGCATTGCGGTAATCCATGGGAAACTGGTGATGGAAATTGTGATAGCCTTCCCCAAGGGTTATGAGGGCAGTCAGCAAATGATCTCTCGGTGAGTGCTTGTCATCGTAAGGCGTGTCGCCAATCCAATGGGCAACAGAATTGACACAGGATGCTGTCTGAATTGATGAAGATCAGTACACTCTCATATTACAATGAAAGGAATATAACCTGGTGTACGCAGAAGAGCCTGAGTAACGCTGAGTAGACAAAGCCACCCTGCCAGTCTCCCCAGCCTAACCCAGCCACCATAGTTGGAAAAATTACCGCAGTCAACAGAATTATCCAAGGATAGTAATGCAATTGCCACATCACAACCGGATCGTTCAAGAGATCACTGATGTCCACTCTGCCATGCTTGCATCTTGGTTTAAAGATAACCCAGCCGACGTGCGTCCAAAAAAGCCCGCGTTTCGCATTGTAAGGATCGAGGTCGGTGTCTGTGTACCTATGGTGAGCGCGATGGAGACGTGCCCACCAGATGATAGGTCCCATGACAGCGGCGCTAGAAAGAAACGCAAGGATAATTTCGAGTGTGAACGTAGCGTTGTACGACCGATGCGCCCACAACCGATGGTATCCAGCCGTTATACCTTTGGACCCTCGGGTATCAGGTATCTCGGGAGCGACATAGGCCAAGAATTCACGTACCCAAACCAGATACGATATAGAAGATTATAGACCATACCACCGTTTCTCGTCGGAGAGGTGTATAACACGCGCAAATGGTAGCGAGTGGTGGCATGATTATAATGAGGAAGAAACGACCCCACTGGGCTTCCTTCCACCAATTGAACCAGGCTACCGGAGGACGCACTTTCTCGTGTCGGAGGATGCGCGAAACGTAGTTTTCCATCCCTTTGCTGTCGGGTGACCCTTCAAGGGGGATGGGGATATTGGGTTGAACCATGATGCAGGACGCTCGGGGGAAACATTGCGGCCGAATTTACGACTTTATTCCTGCTTCTCCAAGGTCACATCAACTTGCGTGTTCGTCCTATGCCAATCGGCGCTATATGACATTGACGACAGCCTGCGAGGGCCACGAAAACATATTAGGACACATGTGCAAACCGCCTCAACTTCAATGTACCCAGGATTACTCACGCAACGCCGCCCGGCTCGTCCAACACAGTCATATTGATGAACTATTCCATTGGAAACGGCATCATATGTCAGAACGTTCCGAAGTACCTTGGAGTCGATTGACTTGCAGTTGTAGTGAAGCTTTGAGAAGCATAACAACGACTCGGGAGTCGGAGGCGAATTGCTGAACTTCGATCAGACAGATATCAAAATGACCCTGGTTTGCTAAATTTGAAAACTGGCGCACTGATCTGCAGAGTGCACTTGTTACATTGCGCTGAATTTGGTCACCATAATGGTCCCATTATGACCGCTTAAAACTGCAGATGGCCCTACAAGGTGACTTCGTATCATTGGACATTCTTCGCTCCGCATGCCATTCCTTCCACATCTGCGACGACGTCGACTTGATTGCCGGGGCCGCATCTCCGGCGCATCATGATGATTCATTTCATCTGGAACGTGGAATAGTTTGCTTCTAATCCCTCTTTAACTTTATCTATCGAGGTAAGGCTGCTACCCGAACGGCCCTTCAGGGATGGTGCAAACAATCGAATCGCGTTGAACCTGTCAGATCGGTAAGTTTGAAGCTCCGATGTGACTCTTTACTTTCATCACTGCTTTCAATTCTGTTCCCCTTTGAGGCCTTCGGTTACAACTTAGTGTCGTCATATCACGCCATCTCAGCACGGGTAGACCGACAAAGAGTGATCCTTCTTTCGTGCATATTGGGTACTAGTCCAGTGTCCGTCAGAAGATTCGCTCTGCAGAATAATATAAGTTTATTCCTATGTAGTTGGAACAGATGCATCTAACTTCTCTCCCGTCTGTGAGTCCTCCGATGGCGGCCAAGTGGCATGAACCTCGTTTCATAGAAAACCCCGATCACATACCTGCTGCAGCCGTTCCCGAAAATTTCGTGTCATATATTCTTAAACATCAAGAAGCGCTTCCGCCAGTTACTTGGAAAAACTGGTACAGAGAACTACATTGGTTGCACGTTTTTATCCTAGTCGTGCCACCAACACTTGGCTTCATCGGTGCTTGGTATACACCCCTGCGATTGAAGACCGCCATCTGGTTTGTGGTTTACTCACACTTAACCGGTTTCGGTACGTTGCTTTCTCGGTATGGTGAGCTGATTCCAACTGAGAATATTTCAAGGTTTAACTGCTGGATACCACCGTCTATGGACTCATCGCGCCTACAAGGCAACTAGGACATTGGAGTATATTCTTGCTATTCTTGGTGCCGGGGTTGTCGAAGGTTCCATCGTGTGGTGGGCCCGGGGCCACCGCGCACACCACCGATACACTGACACAGACCTCGATCCTTACGACGCTCGTAAAGGCCTCCTTTACTCTCACATCGGGTGGATGATCTTCAAGCCCAGGCGAAAGCCGGGTCCTGCGGACGTCAGCGACTTGCGATCGAATCCGGTTGTCAAATGGCAGCACAGATACTATCTCCTGCTCGCCTTCATCATGGCGATTGTCGTGCCCACCACCGTGGCAGGATATGGATGGGGAGATTGGGAAGGTGGATTCGTGTGGACGGGTTTGCTTCGTCTCGTGTTCGTGCAGCACGTCAGTATTCCCCTCTCAGACACTTCCCAAAAAGTAAATCTAACAATAGTTTAGTCCACTTTTTGTGTCAATTCGCTATGCCATTGGCTCGGAGACAAACCCTACGACGACAAGCTCACACCTAAAGACTGCGTGCTTACGGCGATCATCACAATGGGTGAAGGCTACCACAACTTCCATCACCAATTTCCGATGGATTATCGCAATGGCTACAAGTGGTATCAGTACGATCCGACCAAATGGTTCTTGTGGTCATGCGAAAAGCTCGGTCTCGCGACACACCTCAAGGTGAGTTACTATCATTGTTTTTACAGAGTCCCACCGACATGCAGATTTACAGACGTTTTCGGACAATGAAGTCCAGAAAGGTGAGTTGACTGTTCAACTCAGGCACCTTCGCCAGAAGCAAGA
Organism: Neoboletus magnificus; assembly: GCA_003316145.1. Lineage (NCBI taxonomy): Eukaryota > Fungi > Basidiomycota > Agaricomycetes > Boletales > Boletaceae > Neoboletus > Neoboletus magnificus. Next base: position 13,489 of record QFEI01001308.1, on the reverse strand, counting down.
GACACTCTCCTGGCCATCTGAGAAATCAGATTTGCCAGTCATCACTTGGGAAGACTGTAAGAATTTCACCACACCTTTTGCGTTGCTCCTAATGACATTCTTCTCAGACCAACGTCAAGCAGAGTCTCGGGCGTTGATCTGCATCGCAGGTTACATCCACGACGTCAGCGACTTCTTCGACAAACATCCCGGTGGTCCCTATCTCTTGAAAAAGAATATAGGAAAGGACGCCACTCCTGCATTCTTTGGTGGGCTTTACGATCACGGCAGTGCTGCGCACAACGTATGTCTCCGGTTGAACCTTATTGCGCTGCTTTGTTCTTGACTGCCGCCGTACATAGTTGCTTGCCATGAAGAGAGTCGCAATTTTACTCGGAGGTGCACCCCATGGTTCGGAGGAGCAGTTTGTTCCTCCTAGTCAACATTTGCGCATCGCCCGCTATAACGAGCTCTCGACTTAGGATACAATAATTACAATTCATCCCCGTCGGCCGGCGCACTCAACATATCTTTCGTTATCCTTCCTTGGCTGAATTTACTTCTCAATTCATGCACTATTATGTACTTAGGTGCGACCTCGATTATAGTCACATGTGTAGTAGTCTTCTTTGTGTGCGCGCGTCATTATACCCTGGGGGTTTGCAATCAAGCCATCGTTGTTCAAGCGCTCACGTCTAAACTTGCAATTGTCTCAACACCGTGGATCTTCCTGGGCAAACTGATGAGTCAATGGGATAAGGCTCGGTCGAGAAGAAAGAAAGACTATTATATTTGGTCAGACCTAGAGTGGGAACGGAAGGCGATGATCGTTCGTATGAGTAGGATTAAGATGGAGAGCGACAGGGAAATAGAAGAGGAAAAGCAACGAGGGCGAAACATGCATTTAGGAAGTGCACATATTTATGTACGATAAGAAGCGTTGCTGATCGCGATAAGGTTGAAGGAGGGTTTATCCTAGACCGAATGCCCTGCGTACACTCTATTCTGTTATACCACCGTGCTTTAAGAACGGAAATTCTTGACGGATGAGACACTGAGCTTCCGATCTGGGCTTAATCGAACATTTGAACGGCGCTTGATGCCTGGATCATCATGCGGGCATCAGCAAGCACACCACAATCTGAAATAGCGTCTGTCACGAACACAATCGTTTCTCCGACTAGATCGAACTTGGGCGTGATTTCCACTCCGTTTTCGATACGTTTTGAGATATCAAACACGGCAAGCGTTTGGGCGCACAGTAACCAAACAGCTGAATGTCCGAGGAAATAGCCTGGGTGGTGCGTCATACCGATTTCACGTTGTCCAGCTAAACCGCATCGCTTACCTGGGCATTTGCTACACAGGCACTGTGGAGTCAACTTCTGGCTTAAGAGAGCTTGATTGATTCTTACCGCCGTCCGAAACCGAAGCATGCATTCCTGGGATGGGGCTCCGGGTTATCTCCCAAGAATCGCTCAGGTTTGAACTCCAAGGGGTCTGTATACGTTCTCTCATCATGGAGTATCGCCCTGGAATCATGGTATCGAGAGCAAAATTAGGTGTGTTTGGTCGACCTACCAAATATTGACGAGCACATAGGAACCCGCAGGAATCAAGTACCCGTCGTACATGTCATCGACTCTTGTACACCTTAGGGCTACAAAAATCGGGTTGAAATGAAGTGCAGTTGGAAAGAAAAAGACTAACTTATTGGACCTGGAGTGTGCCAACGTAGCAGTTCCGTGAACAAAGCTTCCATGTACGGTAGGGATACTCGGTCGGTAAACGTTGGCAATCGGCCAGTACCCACAACTGACTCCAGTTCTTGCTGTGCTTTCCTTAAGACACGTGGATGGAGCGTCATGGCGAGGTATAACGCGTAGGAAACAGAATTTGCCTGTGAAAAATATCTACCAATCAACATAAACACGAGACTGAGGCGCTCACCGTATCTGCACCACCTATGGATGGTTCAACAATGATATTGGGGTAGCGGACGAATCCATGAAGTCATACCTTGATACATTGCTGCTGTAGCCCATTTAACGCTGTCTTCCTGTCCTTCTGTAAGGCAAGGCCTGCTTAATAAACGCGATGATAGTGAGGGCAGTGCTGTGCCAGCAGCCTCGAGAAGTCCGGCTTAGCGTAGTACAATATAACTGACGCGATAGCTCACCAACTGAGACTTCACATAATTGTGAGGGATTTCAACAAGGTCCCGTACAACATGAGCGTATTTCTTTGCCTTTCCCCTGAATCCTGCACCAGGGAGCCATGACGGAATGTATTTCACTGTGAAGGTTCTAGTGTCTTGAGACATACTCGGACGGTCCAATAACTTACTGAGAGGAACGAAATCAACATAGTATGTACCTGGGGCGGTTGCCATCGACAGCTGTGTATTTGCTACATGGGCCAAATCGACAAGGGGGTCGTCTCCTGTCTGTGTCACATAGCCATGCGAGAGGCGTAATGCTATTGAAGTGAAATATCTAACAACCTCGTGAGCGATGACGATGAATGATATGCATGGAACTTACTTGCGAACATGGGCTTGAGTCCTCTCCGGATCTTCGAGTACACATTGAAGATACCGTCGAGTTTCGGACTCGATCATCGTATGCAACTTTGACACAGAGACATAACTCCCGATGTCTTGCGCAAACCACTTTCGGTGCTCACGAAACCATTCATTGTAATTGGAAAGGAGCATGATCTTTCCCCATCCTGAAAGTTCACCGCACATGACCGACCGAGGGCGGTCAGAGTAATTGATGCCACGTTTCTCCAGCAGATCTTCAGCAATTCTGGCAGAGCCAATAACGATAACATTGTATCCGAACAGCGACCCAGAAGCAATGTCACCTATTCAACAAGTGATCAGCGACAGCAATACTTCACAGCCATGGGTCAGCACACCATACTGCTGGTTGAATTTGAGCATTGTCAACCATGCTCTTTCGTTAGGGATCTCGAGGAGGCACCGAAGACCAGAAACACCTGGTGGAAGGCGATGGGCTCTGTACCTTGCATGAAGCTCATGAAGGCAGATAATGCAGAGGCCGAGCGGGACGAGTGAGATGAGTAGTGAAACTACAATTGTTCTAAGATCCATGGCCGCAATGGTGGATACAGACTTTGACAATAAGTTGGTCATAGTGAAGTAGCAACTTGGGTCTGTTTCTCGACCATTCTGTCGCCACATCCCCGAGAAACTTATCTAGGGCTAGGTCTCGAGACTCTGCGGGACCGACCAGAAGGCATGGATAGCTGAAAATGTAAATGGTAAGATTGGCCAACGTCGTGAATACTAATTGCCTAGTGGCTTACCTCACCGAGGTTCTGATTCTATGTCAAGTTTGGTCATTGTCAAATGTCATGGGATGTCAGGGCAACACTGGATATGCACAAAACGGGAGTCATGTTAGTTATCAAGCTGAGTTTTGAGCACATACCCTCAGTGATCCTTTCGTACATAAGTCAGACATTTATCATGATGGAAGCACATTGCCAGACAAATCTTTGCTTCCTCACTCACCGGTGACGCTTTTGTTCATTTCTCCCTGACCGAAGAAACGCGAAACCGAAAACAGTTTAAGGCAGTGGAGAAACGGCGGGAGAATGAGAACGACATCGTGGCTTCTTCAATGAAGTGATGTCCCTGGATCAGAAGCTGAACCAATCCGGAACATACCCTGTTCATACATACAGAGGAGAGAAGTTGGGGGACAGCTGCGTCAAGCTCGAGCAGCACTAGTACTGTCACGTAACGTTTCTGACAGCGCCAAAGCCGCGCTGATTGGCTGACTGGTTTGGAAACGACAACACTTTGGGTGCGGTTTCTGCCCGCACTACTAGTAGGTACAGGACGGGGCAGGAAGAGCAAACCTTCGACCAAGCACATTGTCTTCCAGTGGCAACGTTGCGAACTGTGCTCGAGGCTCGGAATGCAGCACAGGTATGCATATATCAGCTGGCATGATACGGAACTATGTACTAACTTTTGACAATCTTGACTCATTCAGGTGGTTGGCAGGGTTCATGGTCATAGTTCTGCCCAGATGGGTTATGAGAGACGTGTAAGTCGGCACCTACTTATCCCCAAATAGCATTTCCGAACATATCCTAAAAATGGGGACTCGCTAGTGAGCATCTCGTCACTCATTCTTCTGATCTGAGCAAGACAATTAGTACTTAACCTGCGACCCCCAGCAATAGATCCAGTGAACCACGTAATCGACAACAATTCACGGCAGTTGACTTTCCTGCTGCCTGGGGCTCCTTACTCGGCTCTCTAACGCTCGGTCTGGGGAACATACAAGTAGATAGCATGATTCGACACCCTCCCCGACAAGCCCCCAGTCCGCTATGCCTCACCTGGCTGACCTCATCCTTTCCCTCGTAGCTACTGACCGTATTCCAGCGCACTTTATCTCCTATATACCAGGCAAGACCCCATTCTCAACATGGCCTGCGGTCGCCAGTATGACTGTGACGTATCTTGTCGTCATATTTGGAACTCGTGAAACAATGAAGGACAAAGCACCTTTGAAGTTGACCACGTTATTCCGAGCACATAATCTAATATTGAGCGTTGGGAGCCTCATCCTCATGGCACTTATTGGCGAAGAGGTATTCTCGAACTGGCTGAAGCCTGAAATAGGCACATATGGTTCTCTGTGCGCCAGTGAAGCCTATACGAAGGTGAGTATTCTAATACGGCTCGATTGCTCGACTGAACATGCATTGTCCTTCAAGAGGTTGGAGTTCTACCTGATGCTGAATTATTACTTCAAGTACTACGAGCTCATTGACACGGTCTTCTTAGCTTTGAAGAAGAAGCCTCTCGGTGAGTGTTCTCCGTTCGCGTTGCCAACATACCATCCTGATTAATCGACCAAAAAGCATTCCTGCATGTGTATCACCATGCGGCTACAGCGATTTTGGCGTTTGTACAACTCAATGGTCGAGCAACAGTAGTAGGTATTATCCATTGTGCACTTCAAATTGCGAACTCGGTCTTTACTAGTGTTGGGTCGCGGCATTCCTCAACCTTGGTGTTCACGTGTTAATGTGTACGTGTTAGACACCTTTGTGAAATATACCTCACACTCATACGCAGCTTGAAGATTACTATTACTACGCCGCTGCTGGTGGTGTCAAATTATGGGTATGCGTTATCCATTCAGTTACAATGGGCCATGGTTCATGTTGAATGTGACTCAGTGGAAGCAACACCTTACGACAATGCAAATCACCCAATTCCTGGTCATTCTAGTATCAGCAGCCTTCGCCAGTGAGTGCCGAAGCACCTTCATCTCTCATCTTGTTGGCATATAACGTCATCATAGGTTATCAGTATGCTGCGTATAACTGGTTCCCCGCATATCTCCCCCACATGGGGGGTTGTGCTGGTACACCCACCGCGGGCATCGTCGGAGGCGGAATCATCTCCAGCTATTTACTATTATTCCTTGACTTTTTCTATAAAACGTATTTACAGAAATCTGGGTCGCCTGACTTGGCTGTACAAAAACGCTTCAGAACAAGCGTAGCTGGTCGGTACTGACACTGATTGTGTGGTGCAGGGGATGCTGTAACGAGTTAGGCGATCTACTACAGTAGACTACACATGTCTGTCAATTGTCGAAATTAACGACACCATTTAGTTGCTCACCTTCATTTGCCTTTGTGATCAGATCAGTAAATGATTGGTGCAGCCTCTTGTGATGGACATTCAGATGATTATCGGGTTGAGCTTCTACGTAAGCATCGTTCGGTTTGGGTATTTTAGGGTCAATGTACCATGTATTTTTGGTGTCGTCTGCCCTTCCGTACGGTGGGAGAGTTGAACCCGGCAAATCTTGTTCGAGCCAGGACTCCGACTTATAGTACCATGCATTCATATTTCACAATCACACATCGATGGGACGGCGGGCCGCTCGTATGCCCTGGTAGTGAGCCTCCGCATCACTTAAACAGGAGAAGCGTGATAGTGAAATATAATCCATTTTACCTCATTTTTTCACGCCCGAAAACCACTTGCCAATGAGGTAAAATGGATTATATTCCATTGTCACGCTTCTCCTGTTTAAGTGATGCGCGCAGGAGGGATTGGACCCAACGCAACTCCTGTCGGTCGATCTGTCCAGGAAGGCGATGCCCCTCTGGATCCACCTGGTCCTGGAACGCCCTCGTGGAGTAGGAGAACGGATACAGTTTGCTGCTCTCTGACTGACACCCGCCGGTGGCGAACTCCTAGCAAAACCACCGTCCAGATGTACAAAAATGCAGGGTACGGCGGGAAGCCTAGAAGATTGCGAAGACAACCTGATGTGTAGCATGTAGTACGAATATTTAAAGTCTGTTTTTGTGGGATTGTGCATCTCTGAGTACATAACAGTGGTGAATGCACCGACTCATGAGCCCAGTCACTAAATTCTAGGATAGCCTCTACACTCGGCTAGCTGAAATACTGTTTTCTATGCACTGATTCTGCAGTCCCACCGACCCGTGTTTTCCCGTGAGAACCACTGGCGCTATATCTTGTCTTAGCCACTGAGGACTACGCGGTTGGACCTGTACAGACTTACAGGCTCCTGCCGTGACGTTGGAGCGCGTCCAGCTAGTACTACCATTCACAGGCGATCATGATGAAACAGGATGAATAATCGTGACTGAGACGTAGTAGCAGCTATGAGGTGCGGACAGGACGGAACAGGCCCCTTCACTGTCGACACCCCACAAGGCATATAAAGGCTGAGCGCTGAGGGCTAAACGGAAATGATTCATCAACTCATCAACCTTCTACTCCCGATCCCCACTCACGCCATGATGAAGACCTTGTCTTGGTCGGCTTTGATGACTTTGATCGCCACTGCCATGGCGTTCCAATGCGAAAACAAGCAAATCATCGACATGACCACCATCATCGACAAGACTGGAAAGGTGACCGCAGAGTTAGTTTCCTGCAGCAACACGATTGGGGTGCGCGACTCTCGGGCGGCCAACTTCGCCTACTGGGGTGCCTCAAGTCAGTGTTTTCATGCTCCACACGCACTTGCATTCCAACCGTGTTGACCGGGAATGTGCCGCAGCCACCATGAGCTGCACGGCACCAGATAATGGAACACCGACCTTAGATACCAGTGATTGTGACCACGTAATCTAATACATCCAGAGCTCCAGTGAGACGAACCCGACAGGTACCATCCCAGCCGTAAGGTTTAGCCAAGTTTTACTTGTGACACTGATCTGAGGGTTCATTCTCACAATCTACAGGGCACCGCGTGGATCATCTTTTACGGTGCTTGTGAAAGCTTGCTCATCAACAATCACTTGGATTACCCCCTGATATTCTGTCCACTGTATTTGGTAAGGAACCCTGCTATTACCTGAGCTGAACACACGTAACTTACGCCGGACATGTAGGTCAGTTTGCTCTATGACCTGGACTCCACCTGCACATATAGGGGATCTAGTGTCTCAAACTTTGAGGGTAACTTCACGATGCAGTCAGTTCACCCGGTTTTTCCTGATGCAGTGACATACCGAATACCTGAAGTGAAACCATGTGGACTCAAGTTGGTGCAACTTGTTAGCCAATGCTCAACCCGATAATCATCATCGGTTTGAATATGTAACGGTCAATATACCATGCGTTGTCTATGTCGTTTGAATTGCCCAGCTAGGCTTCTGTATGGGAGAATTGAACACGATGGCAAGTCTTGTTCGAGCCTGCAACAATAGTTCCTTTGCGGCGGGGACTCCAACTTGTATATAGTATCATGCGTTCGTGTTTCACACCGATTGAACGGGGGGCCACTCGTACGCTCTGGTAGAACCTCTGGGGAGTCTGCGTAGGGGGGACGTTCAGTGCAATTGTTTGAGTGCTTGGAGCAGGTCACTAATACTGTATTGGTTGATTATCTCCGGCTAAACCCGAGATAGTACATATCCGTACTCCCAGCAGTCTAACTTGTACACTAACCAAAAACTTCGAACTTCATCGAGTTCGCCATCGACATCTCATTCGCTCTTTGTCTCAGATATTGTCGTTTTTTATCTCGTTTGCTTTCGTATCAACCTGCCTCCCCTACTTCATCTCACATCTTTTGCTTTTTATTCTCTTGGCTTCCTTTGACTCGATTATCATGCCTGTATCTGAATCCGTACCAGCCAATGTTACTGCGCACGACGACGACGAGTCTCTCGCTGCCGCTCGCAAACAAGGTGTGTCCCCGCGATCTTTCCCTACCCGTTCTCAACCAACCCCTGGGTCGTCTCCCAGTCGAGTTCTATTTTGCAGACTCTAACCTCCCGTACGACAAGTATGCGCCAGGACCTTCTTTTTTTCTGTTTATCCAGACTGATGCATTCTTTGCCAAGGTTCATGTGGACATTGCATACTGCAAATATCGATCACTGGGTCCCAATCAAAACAGTCTCATCATTCAAGCGTATGAGGGATCATGCTGCCAAAGGACACGAATTCATCCTGCGCGCATTGAAGACGAGCACCGAGCTCGAGCTCGACGACAAAGGGGAGAACGTACGACGTACGACCGAGCTGCGAAGGCCTAAGGACCAGTTCGAACGGAGTGTGTACGCTGTGCGTTCTTATCTTTCAGAATCAGTCTCGAATGAGTACCAACGTGGTCTTGGGTTTTCGATGGAACAGAAAGGGTTCGGGAAGGAGGAACCGGGTCTTCAACAGAAATTGGAGGCGTTTTTCGAAATATACGGTAGGGTGAATGCCGTGAGGATGCGTCGTGTAGATGGAAAAAAGGAGTTCAAGGTTTGCTCATTTGCTATCATATGTAATTTACAACCCCATTAACTTTATTTTTGATAGGGTTCCGTATTCGTAGAGTTTGCTGATATAGCTGGTGCGGAAGCTTTCTTGAACGCGGAGCCGAAACCCTTGTGGAATGATGAAGAGTTACTGATCATGTCCAAGTGAGACCATGGCTTCGGGTATTGCATTCCGTCTTCATCGTTTGATTGGTGACAGGGGGGCTTATTGTGACATGAAGATCAAGGAGAAAGGTCTTTCAGGGAAAGCTGCCGATCTCCGCAAAGACAGCATCTCGTCCAGGAAGGGTTTCAACGCCTTCCGAGAAATGGAGAATCCTTCTAAATCAAAAGCGAACGGCAAGTCTAGGGAGAAGCCGGAGGTTTTCCTCGAATTCATGGGAGACAAGTTACGCGTGTACGATGATGACGAAGACGGAGCTGGCTATGTCAAGACGGAGGATGTCCCGTTCGTCAGAGGCGCCACTCTCAAGTTCACGGGATGTGGTGGTGATGCGAACTTTACGGACATGAAGGCAAGCGTCTCGATCGCACCAAGATACAATCTCATTCTAACATCATTTATCAGGCTCCTCTTCGCGACCGTTTTGCCCGTGTTCCGTACATCCAATTCTCCAAGGGCGATGACTTTGGACTCGTCGGATTTGAAAAAGCATTAAAAGAAGATGAGATTGAATACGTCAAGGAGAACCTTAAAACAGTCAACTCGAAAGAGGTCGTCTGGACCATTCCAGATGGTACGCGACGAGTCGATCCCCATCCTCATGATCCTAGCCTGAATTTGTGTTATCGACAGAGGAAGATGAAAAGCAATTCCAGATTGACCGTGCCAATTTTGCGGCGAAATCGGCGCTTTCGCGATCACAAATGCGGAAAGGCAGTTCGGGGCGGGGTGGTCGAGGTGGTCGTGGGGGTCGTGGGGGTCGCGGAGGTGGCCGGGGAGGTGGCCGGGAGAAAACTAAAGACAAGGCCAAACTCGATGCCCCTCAACCCATCACTTCAAGCGAATCTCAGACGGGGGAGAAGCGGAAGCGCGATACTGAGCCAGATGGTGGACCTGACGTAGGTGTACGCGGGACAGGTGTGCCAACAATTGCGGCGGCAAAGAAGGTCAAGGCCGACGAATCATAGCTGCTCGATGTGGGGATCTGGGGAGCAGAAAGAAGATGTATATTCCCTGTATTTCTAGACGTCGTACACAACTTGGATACGCGAATAAATCGACGCGATGCGACCGCCGATGCAGGGGTGAGCGTAAGATTAAACTTAACCAAGTCCGCTGGTAGTACACTAGTCTAAGCCTATGCATTTGTAGTTCTGCCGCATGAGTGCAGCGAAGAAGTCCGCGCGTGGCGATCCCCCGGGCCCTTGCGATTATGAGCACACCCTCTGGATCCCTGCCCAGTACAGAAGCTCCCTCCTACCACCATCCCTTCTCCTATTCGGTGAAACCAGCCGTAGTCAGGGTCTCCCCATCCCAGTCATGGTGAGGTGCCGTGGCTCTCCTTATCTAGCCAATACCTAGCAGGTAGTCATCCAAAACAGCCCTGGGCTGCAGTTGGGGTAGCGGAAGCCCCTGATGAGCTTTTGCAGGCCCAAAACCGCCATCACCACTATTCCTATTCCACTTCTGGCTCTCACATCCTGATCCCTATTCGGGGATGGACGACAGATGAAACACCCAACCTGATTCATCAGCACTTCATCCACAACCCAGCAAGCTAGGGGGAGAGGACAGAGGAGGACGAAGTGGAGCCGTATACAAGGAAGTAGAGCATGCTTTTCTTGGCGAACAGGTTCATGTAGCAATTGGGTTGCCACCGCTTTGTTACCCCGTAACCGTTACCTTCAACCCCCGACCCGTACTGCGAGCGATAGGACCGTCAGGTAGACCAAGAACACCGACGACGGAACGTGAACAAGGGTTCCCAGAGTGGCACGCTCGCCCGTCGATCCTAGACGCTAACAGTTGATTCACTGGAAGGATGTTTTGGCACTTGATCCTGAGGACCGGGGGGTGCCCCTGAGCATTGAGCACATGCGGATTCATGAAGCGTCTTTGTTCGAGCCCGAGAGGTTACATCTCGTTGCCGGATGCAGAAACGGGCGCACCCAGTAGTGGAAACTGTTCTGTAAATGTAGCGTGATCGTGCGATCGTTCAAGATGCCTTTGGATCCATCAGAAAGCCCAGCCTTACAAGGCATTCGAAACTGGGATTTGGTAGTGGTAACCGACAAATGACTAACATGCAGCGGGACGCTAAAGTCCTGTTGGGCGCTATGACGCAGACATCGATAGCACGGTACCACGGCGATTGTCTAAAGAGGGGGTGACCAATATCGGTGGGATCGGAGAAGTGCGTAACCGGGCGGTAAAGGCGTAACGTGCATCACAAACGTTGCAAAATCACGAGATTCCAATAGATAGTAATATTTTCTATTATCACGTGCTATAGACCAATTTGGAATATCAGATTCAGCCGCCCTTGTTCTAGAGTCTCAATAAACGCTGTTTCCGAACCGGAAGCAAACTTTCTACTCATCCGCCATCTCTCTGATGTCTCCTGATAATCAGTTATATTGAATGCTTACTAGAGAACTCCATACAGTCTAAAATATACATTTTTCTTCTGATACGACAATGTATTCCATGAGTTACAAAACACGGATGATAACACGGTATAAAGTACAGTGCAGAGAGCAACTTGCAGAAATCCAGAGCAGGTCCGTCGTTGCAGAACTGACAAAAACACGAGCAGAGACGTATCAGCGCGTAGACTTGCGTACAAGATCGACCAGCGTGCAATATTGAGAACCTTGACCCAACTCCTGTGTTGAACCAAGCGAATAATGTAATGACAAACATACTCACCTATGCATTAATCCCGGCCTTCTTTCGGCCACCCTTGCGCTTGGAGGGACCCCCCTCAGAGCCTTGACCGGTAACCTTGCGCTTTCCCTTTGGTGCCGATGACTTCTTCTTACCGTTACCTTGCTTTTCTAGCACTCCTTCGGGTTCGATTTCGGACAGGTCACTGCC